>JABEVS010000243.1:0-98143 GCA_018290735.1 Coelastrella sp. MACC-549 | reverse complement strand
ACAACAAGTGTGACAACGACTCTTCTTCAGTCGAACATGCTGGACAAAGTAAATGACCACGGTCAACACCACGTTGCCCAACATCTATGTCATCTCCGTCAACATTTCTCCTGAACCTAGCAGTTCTGCATTTGACTGGCAGACATGACAAACGAACCCTCATAAACAACTCAACACCATATGTAGGCAACATCATTTGCAAATATGGCCTAGGCGACTTTAATGACAAAGTATTAACAAGAGTAGGGCATACCCAATCTACATATCTTTTCAAGGTGACCATCTCAAGTGTGGACTTTAATGTGAGATCATCCTGCCACACAGACTTTACACAGGACTTGATAACAGATTTGCATTTACTGTATTCAGAGATTGCAGCATAATTCCTATTAGCGCCATACTTAATTAGCAGAGCACCAACATATGGGTTGCTCTTGTTGAAGGAACTTTGCAAGACAATTAGTACCACTGGTAGTACCTGTGTCACTTGAGTGTCCTAGATTTGCAGCCATTTGTTGGAAGTTTCTTAGAGACACTGTTGCTGCTGCAGTCACTGCCAGTGAGCATGATGCTATGCCCCTGGATACCCCTGCTGATTTCTGATTGGTGAGTATACTATATATGAATGATTCATGTTTCATATATGGAATATGATGCTTTGTAACATGCTTTTGGAGATGATGCTTTCAACCCCTTAACCAGATGTGTAACCTGGCCAGCAGACTTTCTGAGTGGCTTTCTTGGGTGTTTGGTTATGCTATTCTTGTTTGATGTGCCAATTCTCCAAACAGAGGGGGGGATGATGGCTTTGGCAATAGTGCACTATCATTGATCGATGTTGCGGTTGCTGACTTGGCAGTGCAGAATGTGCGCTGTGAAAGTGGCCCACAGTGGCTGGCAGTCTGAAGCTTGATCTCAGACGCTGAAGAGCTCTAGATTAGAACTACTTGGGAGCTTTAGATCACTACACAGTGTATCAATATATATCTTCTAAAAATTGCCTATCAGCCATAGCAACCCAGCCATCCGTCCCGCCCTACTTCAAAAGCGGACAACAGCCAAGCATGCGGCATGGTTGGCTGGGAGCGGTTCTAGCGCCATCCGATGCATGATGCTCACCGTGTCGAGTTGACAGAGTACTTCCAAGCAGTTCTAAGCAGTTGCCAGGTACTGGCCCAGTATAGTGTATTGGCAGTACATGGCAACACACACTGTAATGATCCAGCAGAGCCCCCATACATCATCAGGCACAAAACGGCACACACGCTGCTCAGTAGAGGCTCATATGAATTGACAAACAAACCTCCAGTTACTGGTGCAACCCAACAGCTCTGTAATTCTATGAAAAATGCATTTTCATATGACCACGCATGCAGCATGCGAAGCTGCGCAGGCAAACAGTAAGTGTGGAAATGACTCTTCCACAGATGGATATGCTGGACACCTAAAATCCATCCCCCACTGAGTGGGCTGTTGCTATGATGCCACTTCTCCCCCTGAGGGTGGGCGAACTTCAAGGCTGGGTATACCAGTGTGGCTGAGCCATCGAGTGCTGTCCCCAAGAGCCTTGCACTCAGCAAGGCGGGGTGCTGACCGGGGCGATCTGAAGTACCCTCCATCTACCAATCCCGGTTGTGGAACAGCTGGCGCAATCGATCAATGAGCTTGTTGTACCATGCACTATACAGTATATGACATACCAACTGAAATCAGCTGATCTATCTGGTCAGCCTGACCAGCGGCAGTACCCCATTTTGGATATGAGGCATGGTGTGTTCTGCACAGCTGTTCAGTGCAGCAACACCAGAATGGGGCGACAGCTCACTTCTGCTATGAGCAGAATTGTTAGCCTAATAAGGTAATGGCACTAGAAACGTTTGAATAAAGGCAAAATCATTCTGCCTTTAGCAGGCTCAGCCTCCGTCGGATGCACTGATTGGTCACCAGTCACACTTGAAGTGTGATTGACCCACACGGGCCACGTCAATCATGAGCGTGCAGCACGTGAACAGCACAGCAGGTAGATTACCAGCTCATAGGGTGAGGATATCTTTGTAGGGTAGTGTCACTGTAAGTGCCGGGCCGTGAGAGCGGCTACCAGCGCTGGTAGCAGGGTGGTCGTCAGTCTGCCAGACAGTGCCACATGATGCCAATATTGGCTACTAGCTGATGATCACTCAGCGAAGCGAACATATGAATTGAGTTTCAGCTCAGAGCTTGAGGTTCTAGGTCACTGTATTGTACAGCTATGAAAGGTTTGGGGCTCGGACGGGATGCGATCTCGTAGCATAATCAGTCACCACAGCAGCGAGAGCACAAGCCCTTAAGGGCCTGACAAGTAACATGTACCGCCTCAACTAGCTGATCGTCTGCCTGCTGTGCATGCCTGACAACGAGACCACACGTAAGCATTAGCACTACCAATCAGATACTAGTTCGGCTTCTTTTGCAGGCGTAAGACTCTTGATCAGCTGGGTTCATCCTGCAACTCAGCAGCAGGTGCAGATAGCCACGCGTTGATGGGATGATTAGCTGGATGCTATCTAGAACCTACCTAGTAGAGCTGCTTGCACAGCCTGAGGCAGTCATTGCCATCAAGCATCCTACAACTGGATTGTTGACAATAAGCTGATTAACACCTGTTGCACTCGCGCCAACGCAGCAGGCTGTACGCGACCAAGGAACAGCAAGGCAAGGCTGCATGTTGCGTGTGGCTACTTGGACACGCCAATGGCATAATACTATGCTGTTTCATGACAGCGCCGTTTGCTCAGGGCAAGGTTTGCCGTGGGGGTCTCCAGCCTCATCGCGAAGTGGTCAACCCGCAGACAGAGCACTGTGGAGCCAAGGATTGCAGCATGGTTGAAAGCTGACCAACCCACTGCTGGTATAAAGCTGGCCTTGCAGAGCAATGCCCCATCTATGCTTGGCTCAAGACGCAAGTGCTGCTGTAACTGCCGCTGGCCCGGTTGATCAGTCATCACTGCAGTAAACACTGACAAAACAAACATTCTGATAGACCAAAAACAACAGACACATTTGCACGCAGTATGCTGTGGAATAATACAGCTTGCCTGTATGCAGGGGTAAATGCTGCGCTGCTCCACATCTAGGCCACGGGACACAGAAAGTCTTGAGACTGTTCTGCTTGAAATTCAGTGTTTGCAGTGGCTGTCTCGTAGTCCGGCTACGCCTTGAAGGCGTGGCACTGGAACATGTTGTGCCTCTGTGGCTGCATCTTGTGATCCGAGAAGGGAGAGTGGTCTTGAGCCAGCTTTTTGTGCATGGACATCGTCAGATACTAATGTTGCAGCACGTTATGTCACACAGAATACCCTTATCAACCTGTTACATCTTATGAGTTTGTTGCGCTTCAGGCTGGGAGTACATGATTTGGCAGTAGCCAAGGGCAGGTGGCAACACTGCCCCAAGGCAGGTGGTGGTCGTGCCTGCAAATGGTGTATGGTGAACCTGGACATACCACCGTGTAAATGTGACAATCAATAGATCTCATATGGGATGGATTGACTCAATCCATTTTCATCGGATTAAAAACATGTACTATCGGAGTGTCCCAGGTTTGCAGGAATCCGTCGGAAGTTTTCTGACCTCTTTGGGCAGAATGTATCCACTGTTAAGGAGGTGATGTGCCATATGCATCAAGAGATTGTTGCTTCTGCTGTACATGCCATCTTGACACTAAATGCTAAGCCATTACATACACCTATTACTGATGATTTGGTGAATGTGAACCATGAAGCTCTGGGAGATGATGATTCTGAAGCTCTCGACTTGATGCTAACCTGGTTAGCAGGAGATGTGTTAGTGTTCTAACAGAGCTGTTTTTCTCGGTATTTGATGATACTATGTGTGCCTGTGGTGCAGAATGCCTTGAAGTTGGTTATTGGATATGTAGTGTGAGAGTGGGCAGTCTGAGACTGCTCTGCTTGAAATCAGTGTTTGCAGTGGCTGTCTCGTAGTCCGGCTACGCCTTGAAGGCGTGGCACTGGAACATGTTGTGCCTCTGTGGCTGTCAGCTAAAACTTGAGCCTAGTAACTGAGTGTAGGTGAGGCGATGGGGCGATATGCAGTACCCGCCATCTACCAGTCCCGGTTGAACAGCTGGCTTAAGTGAGCTTGCTGTATATGTATATCAACTGTGATCAAATATTGTGCTATGCCCAATGAGCCTGTACTTGGCTCGCAAACGGGCGGGTTCCTCCTCCTCCTCCTCCTACTACTACTACTACTACTACTACTACAAGTTACCTCAAGGGTTTCCACCCGTAAGGAGCCAGCTAATGGCCCATGGGGGCACACAAACAGAAAAAACATAGACCAGCTGCAGAAAAAACATAGACCAGCTGCGGCAGAATGTCTGCAGGTTCAACCTGCTGACTATCATCCGACTCAATCTCAAGCTCAAAGATATGATGCAAAACATGTAAGGTTACACTCGTGTAACTTACAACTTGAAAAAAGAGACATAGGGTGTTGTAATGCACAGCAGCAGCAACAGTACCTGCTGTGGGCAGGTGTCACTTGTTGTAGCATAACAGTTACCACTCGTGTTACTTACAACTTGACTACTAGTCAAGCATTCTACGATCATCAGGCGAGTATGCTAGGCTAGTATGCTTGCCGCTGCTTGGCGGCCAAGCAGTGGTATATATACCACTGGCGCCACCCAGAGACGCAGCTCACACTACTGGCCAAGCAGTAGTCCACCACCCAGGGACGCTGCTAATATCACTTAGACCCTGCAGCTTCTTCTATGCCACTGGATTTGTGAATCATTCAGCCCATCATCGGCCTGAGGCACTGAGGTTGCTGAATTAGCCATGTAACTATGTCACCAAGCCCACTGGGGATTCCGAAGCTTGCAGAGCAGATTCCACAGGATCTATGGCAGGATGATGCAGAACTATACCAAATGCAGCAATGCTTGCCGACCTGACCACAACCACCATGGAACAGGACCAAAACATGCCCAATACCAATACGGACACAGTCGCGATAACAGCAATATGTATGTGAGGTTGTGTCACCATCAATGAGATTTTTTGCAACATTACAGTGGCCTATAACACCCAACAGCCTCTCAGAGGCTGGCGGTCAGAGCAGGTGAATCCACAGATACCCACCTGTCAACGGCCTTATCTATCCTAACTTATCACTTGCTTGAATTCCTCCAGCACCAACTGCGCCCTCGTGGCTATGGAGCTACAACCCCTTGACAAGACCCCAACCTTCAGCCCAAGACCTTCAAGTGCCATCTTGACAAGCAAGCACTTGTTCCTACGCTGTTCATAGCTCAAGTCTACTCCTACTGGTGCTGGTTCCATGCACATCTCCCGAACAAGTTGCCCTGGTCCCCTGAGTACCAAAGAAAGTGCTGACAAGCCAACATCTTGCTGCTGCTCATTGCCGCTCGCTAGCAGCAGCTCCAGCAGCTTTGACAAGGACTCTACAGAATTCAGCTCAAAAGCATTATGCCTGCCCTGTACTGCTTCTATCACCACCGCAGCTACTGCTGCATCGCCCTGACTGACTACTGCTTTGTATGCCCCCTCTATGTTGCCTCTAGCTATGAACCCTTTGGCCAACTGCACTGCAGTGACCATCCTAGCCAGCTCTGATCTCAGCAGTGGTCGCTGTGCCATAGCTGCTATTATTGGGCTGGCTGCGGGTGTAGTAGCTAAACCTAGTGGACCAGACCCAATGCTGCCCCCTGTGCCTGTGTTGCCAGTATGACTTGAGGGATTACCTGGCATGCGTGCTGCTGTAGTCTCTTGCACGGTTGCAATGGAAGACCAGTCACCCGGTGCAGAGAGGGATGCATCTTTGCTGTCCTCCCCACTGCTGACAGCTTTTGATGGGTTATGGCTGTTGTAACAGCTGGGCTGCTGCTGCTGCTGGAAAGGTTCAGTACTCAGGCCCTTGTTCGCAGCAGCTGGTGCATCTGCCTCAGAGGTAGAGGTTCGCTTGTTGCCGCTGCCAACCACATCAACCCCTACGATTCTGCTGCTGCTATGTCTGCTGATGGCCAGCTCATCAGCCACTGGCCTGGAAGGACGCGGTCCAGATGGGACCCTGATCTCAAAGACAGGGAAGTTGTCGCCACTCCTGCCACCTGATCGTGGCAAGTCATCTGCAGGTGACATTGCCGACTGGAGATGTTGCATTTGCTGGGGTCCTCCAGCACTTACATTATGCTTGGTGTTTGCAACTGCTTCACTAGGCCTGTCTGCACCGGCTGCCAAGCAGCTGCTACCGCCGCTAGGGAGCCCAGGAGGCGTGCGCTGTCTGTTCAACTGTCTGCTGAGTGGTCCAGCTGACAGCTCGGTTCTGGCCCCTGGGGGAGCGCAGAACCCTGGTTCAGCGCATGTTTGGCGCACAGAGCTGCTGCCACCACTGCCATTGGCTGCAACTGCTTTCATTGTAGCATCGTTGCTTGGAGGATAGCCATCCAGCTGCTGCTGCTCCTGACAAGGTTGCCCACGGCTGCTTATGCCTTGTTGCTGTGGAGGTGCATGCTGCGCCTGGCTTGTTTGCTGTGCTTGCTGCAGTAAACGCCTACTGCCTCCTATGCTTATGTTCACAGCCTGCTCTGCAGCTGCATTTGTGCTGCAGAAGGGCGCAACCTTGCGGAGGTCGATAAGGAAGACACCAACAGCACTCTGATTGCAGCAGCAGCCAACAACCCTGGGCTGGTCATCCTTGTAAGACAGGTGCATGTCAGCCAGCTGCCGCCAATCCACAGGTACTCTGTCATGATGCACTGCTGGCTCACAGCCCCAGACATTCAGAGCCTCGGCTGTTGCCGTCAGCAGTTGCTTGCCATCTCTATGGTAGGCGATGGCCTTGACTGCAGTTGCCTCCGGGCCCAGACTCTCTACCATCTGGAAGACCTCAAGATCCCATACCTTTACGGTCTTGTCTGTGCTGCTAGTCGCAAGTATAAACTCAGCTGGGTGGAATTCAATTCCAGTGATGGCATTGTCATGACCCCAGCTGTCTTTTACAATCCGGCCACTTTGAACGTCCCATAACTACAGGCAACAGAGCACAACACATCATCAAACCACTGTGTAGACAGTACGAACAGTCGTATCCTGTATGCACTCACTTGTGTGGTGCTTGCCGGCAGTCCTCAATGTGCAGCAGATTGTGTTGCAACAAGCAATGTGCACAAGCGAGTGTGTTGCCACGTCCACCAGCAGCTCACCTTGAGTTCACCATTTTCTGATCCTGAGCACACCCATTTGCCATCTGGGCTGATGGCAAGTTTCCTCACACCCTTCGCATGACCCTTGAAGGTTGTAATGGCATCCTTGCGACGCAGGTCCCATACCTTCACATTGGTGTCCAAGCTGCCAGTGACCAAGAAGGGCCCAAAAGGATGAAACTCCAAGGTAAGGCAGTTAGACCGGTGACCTGTCAAGCTGTGGCTGACTGCAGACACATAAAACAAGTAGTGTGCCTTTGACTTTGGCAATGGCGGACTGAGCGGCGGTGCACTTCAGCTATGGCTTCAACTACAAGACATTGCAGGTGATTGCGAAAAAAAACTGTGGGCTCAACATCTATCAAATGTCACCCAGATGCGGCGACGTAGCATTTCTCACCTTTGCCCAACTCCAGGTCCCATATCTTTACGGTCCCATTTGCACCACCAGCTGCAACTTGGTTCTCACTACCATCGAAAGCCACAGACTCCACAGCTGATTGCAAGCCTGACAGGCTCTGCAGAAAATCATCACCACAAAGTCACTTGAATATGCGATCACTGACTTGGGGCATGCATCGCGGCTGTCTTGGGGTTGTGCAGACACTGGCTATTGCTATTTCCAGGCTGCATGGCTTACGGTGTGGTGTGAAGCCAGTTTCTGCACCCTTCTTGATGTGAAGTGTGAAGGCCAGTCTCTGCATCCGTCTGTTTACCTTGGCAACATGAGGCTGACCTATTCGCCACAGGTTAACCTTTTTGTCTTCTCCTCCCGTGGCCAAAACACCAGCGGTGTTTCTGCCGATTCTAAGACAGTTGACAGTACTGCTGTGTGCTATGAACTCATCTGCAACCAAGAGAAAGGTCAATGAGGAGCTCCCAGCACAGCCTCATAACAGCAATGTGCCCTAGCGTATTGCATACCTAGTTTGTAAGATCGCATGAGGCTGCAAGCTAAGGCCTGGGTCCGCTATTGCAGTGCTGGACGGTTCGCTGTTAGCATGTCAAGCCTCCGGCAAAGCACACAGCTCACTCCTTTGGAGCACTGATAGCTGCTTGAATTTGATAGCAGATGTGTAGCGAAGATAATTGCTGCGACAGGTCAAAAGTGGCTATGCTGCACGATCAGCACCATACGTCTAACATGAGAAAGAAGTAGCAACAATAACAGGAGAATAGACAATTTGCTCATCTCATTCCTCTATCGTGGGCCGTCTGTCCTGTCAGAGTGGCAACTGGATGATGTAGTACTGTCACCAAGAACCCAGCAGACGTTTCGGCCCATACGCACCTGATACTCTTTGGAAATATCAAGATCACAGTACGTAGCGCAAACCAGCCACGCCTGGGCTGAGCTGTGTGTTCCGCCTCTTTCAAAATTGCCACCCTTCAACCCTTCCATGACTGCCGCACTGTGACGAGAACAGCAGTCATTGGCATGCAAAGCATTTGCTGCTTGCTCAGTCGCAGCGTTGACGGCGGTTTGCCAACAATCTTCTGTACAGCCGAGAAATGGCGACTGCTGACGAGTGGGTGTTGCCCGAGAAGTATACTGATGACCTTAAGGATGAAAATGGAGCTCTCATGAGCAAAAGGTGCTGTCTCAATGCTGCAGAGTGCCACTGCAAAGACTTATTAGGATAGCATGGGCACTGATAAAGTTGAGCATGTTGCAGCGAGTTCAAGAAGCGCCAGAAGGCAGCACAGAAAGCGAAGGAGGCAGCAGAGAAGGCGGTGGGTTCAAACTGGCGCCGCACCATCACCTGGCATCTGTGTCTTAGTCGCAGACCTCAGAGTGACCTTCTCTGTACAAGTACCTCTGTCAACTTGCCAGCGTTGCTTACAACGAGTCACGCTGGCAGGAGAAATAATCCAAACAGCAATCTGTATTGTGTCGACAGGCAATTCATTCTGATCAGTTTTCCTGCATGCAATGCAATCCTGCAATTTTGTGCTGAGTTGCACCCTGGGGCCACTTGTGCCAGTCACGTGTACTGCCAGTCACAAGTAATGAATGTAGACGATATTCGACCCTTATTGCCATTTCATGGAAGTTGCCCTGCCAATTGCTGAACTAGCTATGCAGCAGTAGCCGTCATCTGCTACCGCCCTGCACACTATCATGTAGCGGCAACTTATGTCTACTATAATGAGTGAGCAGTCTTCAGAATACTGGGGTTCATATGTCTCGTTCAGAATACTGGAGTGCTAATGTCTCATGTCAATTCAGGCCAAGAAAGCTGCTGAGGCGGCTGCCAAGCCCCCCAGCAAGAAGGCAGCCCTGGTGGATGACAGTGCTGAGGAGACAGACCCCACACTGTATTATGAGAACAGGGTGAAGGCAGTCACAGCCAAGAAAGCTAGAGGCGTCAACCCCTATCCTCACAAGTTCCAAGTAACTATTACACTGCCAGAGTATATTGATAAATACGCCAGTCTGGAGCCAGGACAGCAGCTGAAGGATGTTACTGTCAGCCTGGCAGGTGAGTGCCAGCACACGCACAAGGGCAACAACAAGGGTGCAGCCCGTCTTCCTGATGCTGCAACATCCAGCAGCAGCATCAACATGGCCATATTGTGGTTGTGTAGGGTTAGCTGGAGGCACTCCGAAGCTCTCTTGCTTGCTTATTTGAAAGCAGGCTGCTGTATGCTGGAGGTGCTGCATTTACAGTCTATGTGTGATTGCTTGCCCAGGGGTAATCGCAACCACTCTGCTCTGCTAACTTCATGCATAGGTCGGATCAACAGTAAGCGTGCCAGTGGGTCGAAGCTGCTATTCTATGACCTCCGTGCTGATGGCTGCAAGGTCCAGGTGATGGCAGATGCCAGGTTGGTAATGCCTCTGTGATCCTGTGCAGATGTTTGTATTTGTTAGGCTCAGTTTGCCTCATTCTGACTGATCATAAGCGTACACCTTCTTTCACCCAGAGCTGTTTGGTACAGAGCTGTTGGACAGAAACCGACTGCTATTGCTGTTTGTGCCAATTCTCAAGGGTGTCTGATCTTGATGAGGATGGCTTCCTTCTGCTGCACAATGAAGTCAAGCGTGGTGACATTGTGGGTGTTGAGGGATACCCAGGCAAAAGCCAGAAGAACGAGCTGTCAATCTTTCCCGTCAAACTCGTGGTATTGGCCCCCTGCCTGCATATGCCACCAAGCCTGCACTTTGGACTGAAAGACCAGGTTGGTGGGGCAACTTTCTTGTGGTCTTACTGTGAGATTGATCCAAGCTGTAGTAAGCCATCCATGCATCTGCAGATCAGCAGAGGGCACCTACTGCCTGCTTGCTCATGTACCATCATGTGATTTGGTATGAGGGTGACATCGATGAAACTGCTGCATGCCTGCAGGAAACCCGCTACCGACAGCGGTATTTAGATTTGATGTGCAATAACAATGTGCGCAGCATCTTCCAGACTCGCAGCAGGATCATCCAGTTTGTGCGTCGTTTCTTGGATGATCGTGGCTTCCTTGAGGTGGAGACCCCCATGATGAATATGATCCCTGGTGGAGCAGCAGCTAGGCCATTCGTGACATATCACAATGACCTGGACATGCAGGTGGGCAGGGGCGCTTGCAAAATGGGATATGGTGGCAACAGTTGTACGTCTGTGCTGTGTGATGGACCTGCATGTACTAATTTCTGCACAACTCCTTACCAGTTTTACTTTCTCGCACACACTTCATGCTGTATGGTTGCAATCGCCAAGCACTTGAGCAGTGCTAAGCTTTTCAGTGGTGCTTACGCAGCTGATGCTGATAGCCCTGCCTGTCCTGCTGCTGTACGCAGCTTTATATGCGCATTGCCCCAGAGCTGTACCTCAAGATGCTTGTTGTGGGTGGCTTGGAGCGTGTGTACGAGATTGGCAGACAGTTCCGCAATGAGGGCATTGACTTGACACACAACCCGGAGTTCACCACCTGCGAGTTCTACCAGGCATATGCAGACTACAATGACCTGCTGGTAAGTGGACCTTTTGCTGAACAGTCAGTCCCAACCACAGCTGCTCAACATCGCCAACCAGAATGAGGTGCTTGCTGAACCAGTTGCGATGGCAAATTCTTGTTCCCACCATTGTGAACCCTGCAATGCTCACTACATTGCCGGGCTCTTTTCGGGCTGTACAAGTAATATGGCTTCGAATCCTACTATCCAACGCTGCTTGTTATTACAGAGCATGACTGAGCAGATGATCAGCAAGATGGTGTACAACATCAAGGGCAGCTACAAGATTGAATACCATGCAGACGGACCAGACAAGCCAGCAGTAGAGATTGACTTCACGCCACCATGGTCAGTACGTTCAGCGACCTTCAGCAGCTTGTTGGTGGTTCTCATTTGCAGAGTGCAGCCAGGCTGCATCCACATGCAGTCAATGTCTCTTCAGTCCAGCTGCTGACGGGCTTGTGATGCTCCGGTCATGGGCCACACAGCACTGACTTGTGTCGGGGTGTGTTGCAGGCGCCGTCTGTCCATGTTGACCGACTTGGAGGCAGCGCTTGGTGAGAAACTGCCACAGCCCCTGGAGGGTGAGGAGTGCCGCAAAAAGCTGCAAGAGCTGGTCATCAAGCACAATGTTAACTGCCCACCACCACAGGTGCGTTGAGTGCTGCCATGTCAAGCAGCCAATGCCTGCAGGCAGCCTTGTAGAGCATGCTGTTTGTTGACAATTGGATAGAGGCTCTTACCATGCAGGCAACTCTGGTCACGTCATCCATGGCTGCAACTTGTGCATTGAGCCTCTGTACTTGCGCCTGACCATGCTGTTGTGCTTGCTGTGTGTCTCCTGCAGACCACTGCTCGCCTGCTGGACAAACTTGTTGGGGAGTTCCTGGAGGAGCAGTGTGTGAACCCTACTTTCATCTGCGACCACCCTCAGCTGATGAGCCCGCTTGCCAAGTGGTAGGAAAAAAACGCGTCTTACCAGCAACATGAAATCTTACTCACTCAAACATCTTGCCTGTGCCATGTCGTCTCACGACGTCATCCAGTCGTGTGCTGTTGTTTTGTTGAAGCTCATGAATCCGGAAGTCATGGCCATGCCCCTCCAGTTGCTCATTTGTCCAGCAGCCAGCCGCTGTACCCCTGATGGTCTCCCTTTGGGCTCCTTTCGTCTTCCAGGCACCGTGACCATCCTGGCCTGACTGAGCGGTTTGAACTCTTCATCAACAAGCGTGAGGTCTGCAATGCATACACTGAGTTGAATGACCCCATCAGGCAGCGGCAGCTCTTTGAGGACCAAGCAGCACAAAAGGATGAGGTAAGTTTTGCAAGCCTTCCCCAAATCTTACTTGATGTTGCTGTGTGCTTTAAAACGCAACTGGTGGGTTATTCACCAGTGCATAACCTATTCCATGATCCACCTCTTTTCATAAGTAAATAAACATCGCAGAAATGGACTCTCAGCAAAGCACCCAATAAAGTTGCTGCATTACTTCGGTGTGTGGGTGCGACTTGCAGGGTGATGATGAGGCCATGTTTATTGATGATAATTTCTGCACAGCTCTGGAGTATGGCCTGCCACCAACTGGTGGCTGGGGTTTTGGTGTTGACCGCTTTACCATGTTGCTGACAGACACCAACAACATCAAGGAGGTGCTCCTGTTCCCAGCCATGAAGCCAGAGGAGACAGCAGCCAGGCAGCAAGTAGCAGCAGCAGCAGCAGGTGTAGAACATGTCGGCATTTCAACAGGCCATTGTTGAAGGTAGGATGTATTTTGGCCTCTTTATCGCCTCAAGGTTGGCGGCCGCCGTCAAGGTTTGGCCAGATAGCACAACAACTGCTGACTCACCAAGGATCAATTGAAACCCTTGCAGTGGTGTACGCCAGACTTGTCAGTGTCGACAATGACCGCCAAAGCCAGGTACCTGTATGTAGCAGATAACGTGCAGATCAGTAGTAGTGATTGTGTGCAATACTGTAAAAGAAATTGAGCCATGCAGCAAGTTGAAAGGCTATGGCAAATGCGCTGACATGCCATCGGTTGGCCAACCCATGGGGGCGCCACCCTACTGTGTGTCTTGCAACAAAAGCAGAAGGCTGTAGGAATGGTGCGGTGCTGCCGCAGACGGCCTCACTGACACAAGGAACACTGTAAAAGAAATTTAGCCATGCAGCAAGTTGAAATGCTATGGTAAATGTGCTGACATGCGTTGGGGCCGCTACCCTGGTGTGATGCTTGTGCCTGCCTTGGCTGCCATTGCTGCTTATCCAGCTGTCACGGGCCGTTCCGCACCTATGTAAAGGAAGTTGAGCCATGCAGCAAGTTGAAATGCTATGGTAAATGCACTGACATGCGTGGAGGGCGCCCTGGTGTAATGCGTGTGCCTAGTAAGTCTACGAGGATAGACTGGTGCTCGTGCTAGGTCATCGAATGAGCCCGACGCTGGCCTGCAAACAGGCGGGTCACTGTGTTGATGCCTACATCATAGGGGATTTTAGACGGTACTATGCAGCAATGCTTGCTGCAAAATAATGATAAGAACAAGAGTTTCTAGCCATAGCATTTCTGCCATGGGCCGCGCGGCCCGCGCCTCAAATCTACCCGGTGTCAATTCACTTCGAACAAGGCGGATGTGCAAGATTATCCTGCACAAGCTTAATAATCTGTTTCACATGGAAGTTACAATCCATAAGTGACAACCGCGGTAACCTTCCTTCCTTCCTGACATCCAGTTTGATGGCTCCACATCCCATGCAATATATGTAACAACTTAGATGTGAGCCCATGCAATATTGGATGAGCTGGCATCCCCAAATTTGCCATCTGATGAACCTCTAACATACAAACAATCTACAAAATGTGGAGCAAAGATCTGGATGCATCCTGAAGCTAATGCAGCGTGCAATGGCCCGATTTGTGGTTGTTGCTAAAAGTCACACCTGACACAATCACTATCTGCATGTCGGAGCATGCGCAACAGCAACACATCTTGTTGCATGGCTCTGCCTCTTGTACTGTATAGGGGCTGGGACTCTCAGCTAGCCATGAATTACAGTACACCCTACACAAAGTTTGTGACAGATTGGCACTGCTGCACAAACAAAGTATGGTTAAGACCTGCCTGCCACTCGAAGGTCGAGGAGCTCCAAGGTGTACTCACTGTTGGCTGCCTCTGCCAATACCGGTAACGGCGCACCCATGGCCATGTGGTCCGCAACACCCTTCAGTATAACCAACACACTGCTTGCACCAGCCTCTTGCTGCAGTGCCTGCTTTATACGCTGCAACAGCACAGTAGCCGCAGGCAGCACAGCTAAAGTTGTCAGGTGTGCATCAAGAACTAGACGAGCCCACACTACTACCTGGTCCCAACTTGGTATTGCCAGCAGCGCCACAGCATGAGTGCTGTCCCAGGGACATCCTACCAGCCCAAACTCTGCCCAGCTGCTGGCTGTTGGCACCGCATTCAGTGGTAGTGATGTATACTTCTGCACCCACTTGTCCAGATACCTCAGCAATTTCAGCACAAGTGGGATAGACAGCCGCTTGAGTGCTGCTTGTACTTCAGCTGCATCCACAGGTGCTGCTAGCATCGCATGCAGGAGCACCTCGGTAGCTGTAAATCCATCCACTGCTGCTGCGGCTCTACAAGCCATACCTAAGAGAGGCCCAGCAGCAACATCGGCCCCAGCTGCTACAGCCTTTTCAGCCTCCTGCACTGCTGCAGCTGCAACCTGCCTGACAGCTGCACCCTCTGCCTGTCTTGCCATCAAGCTGTTCGACGGCTGCTGCAGCAAGTACTGCATTGCTGACACCAGTGAGTCAGCTGCAACCTCTTGGGCATTAAGCAGTACTTGTCGCATCAGTTGGTATTGTTGTGCTGCAGCCAGGGAAGGCAGCAAGGTGGGACACGCTGCTAGTGACTGCAATGGCTGCAGCTGATGCAACTGCTGCAACAGCTTCCACTCTGCAACATCTGCCAAGGCTGCCAGCCCCTGAGCCAACACGCGTTGTGATACTAGGGCAGCAGCAGTTGGCTGCTCTGGCTGCCCCCAGGAACCACCCGCTTGTTGCTGCACCCTGCGACCTGCAGGCTTTTGCTGCCCCTGTTGAGTTATCTGCATGGCCTGTTCTTGCAGTGCAACGAGCAAGTGTTGTGCAGCTTGTAGCAGCTCCAATGCTGGGACAGGCTGCTGAGCAACAACTGCAGCTAGCCGCTGAGCTGATGCTGTACCTGCGGTTAACCCATCTCCTTCTGCTTTACAAACAGCAGTTGCAGGAACATGCTGGAAGCCACATGCCTGCTGCTGATGTGTGGCAACTGCTGCCATTTCTCTTAGGTTAATCTGCTGCCGCCATGTCAGCACGTTGCTGACAGCTGCTGCAGTAGCGGGCTCTGGGGTGTGACTGACCGCCAGCATGGACACCAATCCAGCCAGATCTGCCTTGCGTAGCTGCAGCTGTAGCAGATACACACTCCCACCTACTCGCAAAGCTGCTGGGGCAGCAGCAGCAGATCCCAACGCCACCAGCTCAGCTGTACAGCCGGTCTCTGCTGTGCTGCCTGCATCCTCAACCACTACTGGCCCGGAAGCAAGGCAGCAGCCATACCTACTGTCAACCACTGCATAGTGGACCTGCGATGATGACCTGACAGACACCAATAGCAGCTGAGTGCTCGAGACTGCTGTGCACATGAGTTGGGGCAGTGGGGTTGCATCCTCAGCTGGGCGGCGCTTGCGGCTGACCAATTGCTGCCCTGAAATGACCACTGCTACTGCTGGGGGAATGGATATCTCTCTTGTGTGCTCTGCGCAGCTGTCCTTTGCAGCAAAATTGCTGTGATATGCTGTAATCCTCCCATCCCTCCAAACAAGTGCCAACACACCAGCTGCAACAGACAGGTAGGATAAACGGCTGCTGCCGGTTACACTCGCTACAGTGCAGGAATGCACGAGCTGCAATATGGGATCCACTTCAGCTGCATCTTGCCCATTGCAACTGCCAGCGGCATAGACATGCACGTGAACATCTGAACCAGCTGAAGCCTGGTGAGCTACAGCAAGCAGCTGCCCACTGCTATCTGCCGCAGATACTATTGTGCCCTCTACTTGACCTCTGGGACCTGCTGAGCTATTATGCATGCCTGTACTGCCGCTTCTGAACGTTAGGCTTGTGAAGTCAGCTGCCCCGACAGTGCCATCATGAAACACCACAGCTGCGCAGCCTGAACCATGGTGTCCAGCTACCTGTAAAACGTGGCAGCTGTGCAGTGGCAACGGCAATGGGATCTGTTGCTTTGCATCCAGCATGGGGGTCCGTTGTTTTTCTTTCACTGGCGTGCACACCAAAAGCCCATGGGAACTGCCGTGTGGCTGCACTGCTGCAATATAACTGCTACCCAGCTGCTGCACCGGAGCCAGCAGCTTTGCTTTGCTTGAACCCAGAACACAAGTGTCATTTAGTACCTGTTGAGCACCAAGTCGGCATGTGAGGTGTATCGTAAGCAAACTGGCACCGCGCCAGCAGCACGCTGCAGTCTCTTACCATGCGGGAGATACTGTAGGATACTACTCCATCTCCTTGCACCGAAATAAGTAACCTGCTACCATTTTGAGCGGCAGCGATGCCCAGAACGGACTCGCTTTGAGACTGGCGACACAGTACCACCGCCGCACACATTGCGTTTGGCCAGATGCTGCTATGACATACTAAACTGGTTCCAGCGGCTAAAGTACATGTGCCACCGACATTCGTGGCGGCCTGGTCTTGCTGGGCATCCAGAAAGTCAGTCAGTCGGCCATAACATTTGACTGCCAAACTGCTGCCTTGCAAGTATTGGAGAGCAGCCTATGCAATGGCGTAACATTAGTCAGTAGAACCTGTAAAAAGATAGTGAAGACGCTCAAGATACTTGCCCGCAAGGAAAGGACTATGGCTGCAGCTTCAGTTTGTGGTGCTCGTGTTGCACCCTGCAACATGCTCGGTAGCACCCAGCTGGCATAAGATATTGGCGAGTTTCAGCATGTTGACGAAATTTGGTTTGTTTGTTATTACTTTTAGGGTACTAATAACCTCTGACAAGAGCTTTGCAACCTGCAGTCAGACAGTCATGAGCCTCATGCCATGAGGCTGACAAGGCTCCTTTCAAATGCTTTCAGCAGTACTCGAGGTGACACCAGTTAACTGCGTGATGCGGCCCAGTGCCCACGCCAAGGGCGTCCATGGCGTCCAATGCTTGCCTGGCAGGCTATATCTTGTAGACACCCATCACAACAATCAGAATGTAGCCAACAAGACTAGCCAGGCTATTTAGCGCAGCAGCAGATGTGCAATTTATCACTTGTGTGATTACAACTTATGACATTTATGGCTGTGACGGTGGCTGCTGCTCTGGCTGCCTTGGTGATCGCAGCATGCTTTGCGCTAGGAGGTAGCAGAACAAAGTGGCATGCTGAGCATTGGCAGGCAGCTGGGCTATCACCAGTGACGATTCACCACTGCAGTGCTTACTGCCAGAAGAGAGATCGCACGTTGCAATAACGATATGCAGAAGCAAATGCTGGTCACTGACAAGCATGGTATGCTTGAAGGCAACCCCTCATGATGCGTCAAGTAACTTCGAAGTTTGCGGTTCCCGGCAGGCAGAAGGGACTTCCTCTGCACCATCTGCAGCAAAGCATGACGCCAACCTTGCTCAGCGGCCACGCGGTGGTCCCTAAGCCAGGCGCACCGCTAGTTCCATTGACAGGTCATGGGTCTGGCATAAGGACTGTCCAGGCAGGCTGCGGCTGTCAACGGTAGACACTGCTGATGAAGAACTGTCGAGGCAAACCCGCCGCTGCCAACAGCAAGTATGGACTCTTCTCGTTCAGCATTGCAGCAAGCACCTTTCACAAGCTCCAGATCAGCCTTGTCGTTGTTACCAGCACAGGCAGTGCTGAGCTGTGTGCAAACCCGGTGGGGCCCACTCTGCTAGCACAAGGGTCACTGCCAGTGATGCACAAGCTGTGTGCCACCAAACCTCGTCTGCTTTTGTTATGGGTGCTGCCAACGACCACTACCCCACGACAGCTGGTGTGGGGCTTCGTCACTGCCAGCACTGCTACTGCTCAACAGTGCCACTGTGGCGGCAACTTGTGCAACCTGTTTACTCTGCCACCACCTTGCTTGCAAGTGCAATTCAATGATGGCAGGCTGATCAATGATGGCAGGCTGAAGGGTGTGCATGCTACCTCTTGTTTGTGTCCCAGACCGATCCACAATAAACTCTTTTGGCCTTATGACACCCATGCCTTCTGGCAAAAGCGACTGCTGGCACCAGCCTGTTAAACGTAGGCCAATGTATGCGAGTGTGCAGGGTCGTCGTAATCATGTTGTGCCAGCCAGCTTTTCGTGCCTTTGAGCGTTGTTTCGTCTGTTAACAACTCAGGCCGGATTTCAAAATCATTTGAACAGGAGAGCCGGATGCTTACGGTGGCTTGACAACGGGAAAATAGCTAAGTATAAATGTAGAAGGCGCACATAACTTTTGCTGTCACCCATTCACACGCATCAAGCAGAGGTATCACCGCACTCTCGTCCAGAAGTCGTGGCTTCGGCTGGGCTTGATATACACACAATCCAATCATCGCAAGATGTCAAAGGTGTCTGCTCCCGGCCATCTCATGCTGTGTCTCGGTTCTCAAGAACAGAACATGACCGCGTCTTTGTGCAGGCTCTTTCACAGTTCTCAAGTCCCGCAAAGCGCAGAAAACTTGGCTTCGCAGCTGCTGATGTGGAAGGTGTGCAATCTGATTCTGTTTGAAGAGCGGCCTGTAGTTGATGTGTTGACAGTAGGCCCCAACGGCTACTTATGCAGGCGGACCCTCTTTGGGAACAGAGGCAGGGGCCTCGCGGCTGAAAGCCAATGTCTCCATGACACCACAGAGGTCAAGAATGCATGTGGAATCCAGCACACTCGGCAACAGGGCACAGGCTGGCATGGATGATGGGCTTCTCAGCGTGTCTCCAGAACTACTGCCTGCACAGCTGATGCTGCTCAACCAACTGCTTGGTAAGTTGAAAGAGCTCCGTGAACTTGTTCAGCAGCTGCAATGCTCACGGTGTCAAATCACGTCGTGGTGCAGCGTTATCACTCAACAAACTTCTGCTGTAATGCAGGTGCACTGTATGTCACGATGCCTCTTGTGAAATCACGCGGCAAGCTAACCACCTACCAAAACTTACGAGTGCCCGTGCAGAACTTTAGTGGCAGAGATTTCCAGGTGAGCTCAATGGTTGAGGTGCGTTTGAGTGCTGTCATAGCCAAACCACCACTTAGGAATTGTCACACGGCAGTGCCCTGCTGCTGTCACCTCTGCTGGTTGCTGTGCTGCTTCGGATTGTTGCAAACTGTTTCATTTTCTAATTTCCTGTAGATACGGCATGTGCAGCAAATCAAGGCACTTTGCCCTGGAGCCCTTGATTGGGAGCATACGCAGACAACAAACACAGCAACAAGTAGACAGGAACAGCAGCTCCTGATCAGGATGCCAACCAATCCTGGCAACCCCAAAAGGAGCTTTGACACAGCACAAATGCAGCAGACCTTCTTCAAAAAGCTACAGCTATACGCACAGGAACACCAAGTGAGCACTCCTGCAGCATCGTTAGCTAGGCCATAACCTGCTGACTGTAACACTGCCAATGTTTGCGATGGTAATGTTGCATCTCAGCCACAACTACAATGCACTGCAATCACGGTGTATTGTATTGCAGCAACAATACCAAGTGAGCGTACATTTGCAGGCGTCCTCTGCGGAGCTGCAGCTGCCCATGGCGGAGCTACCGCCACTGGCTGCGCCTAATGCCCGGGACTGCACACCCAGCCGCCGAGGCATCAACCCATATGAGCTGCTGCCAAGTACACCTCAGACAGCTCCACCTCCTGGTGCCGTGGGCCGCATACGCAGCAACAGGGATGCTCAAGAAAGCCCACTGATGAGTCCACCTCCAAAGCGTGCTGCTGCCACCAGCTTCAAAGGTGCAGCTGGTTTCATGAGCCCTCCCCCAGCCAGGGCAAGAGGTGCCAAACTACTTGGGCACTTGGGCAAGGCAGGTAAGGAGTGTTGTTTGATGCATCGCATGTGCTGGCACTGCTGCTGCGAGGACGTGAGCAGCGAGATGATGAGGCAGACTTGATGGCCTCTTGTTTTTTCAGACTGGGTGCAGTGCATTCATCCTTGGCTACTGCACCAACATGTGTTGCAGATGTTGTCGGCGACTTCACCTTCAGCCCTGCACCCAAGGGGCCCGTGTGGGACACCTCCAGGCCCTTCAGTCCTGCTGGAGCCTTCAGCAGTCACCAGACGCCTGTCAAGTTGAATGAAGAGGAGTCCAGTGTTGGTGCCAGAACCCCAGCTCTCAAGCCCAACAAGCTGTTTGGAACACCGTTGGCAGCAGCTACACCTCAGCAAACCACCACCAGCAGGCCAACAGCGAAGCACACTACCCCTGATGCAGAGGCTGAGACATGCAATGAAGTGGCAGCAGGTGGTCTGAAAGTGCGCAGGTTGACCTTCGACTCCGCTACCCCAGCACTTGTATCCACAGATACCAAGAAGAAGACTAGCGGCGGCCTCACCTTTGAGCTTGGGGAGTCAGCTATGGCGGTAAGAAAACCTACATAGATGAGAGGGCAGGAATAAGCAGGAACACATGCCACTGTTTGTGCTTTTGCCCAACAGTCGTCAACAGCTCTTGCTGGCACTTCTTGAAGGCACTGAGAACAGTATTTTCATGTCGCTGTTGTATGCAGCTGCTGCAGCAGGTGTCTGATGCCGAAGTGCAGAAGGAGAACAATGCACAACAGCAGGAAGTAGAACAGCAAAGAGCTCTGGATATGTTGCCCGGCACATTTGAAGTCATGAGGGCAGTCTTTGGTGACAAAGGGCCGTGTGTCAAGCCCAAGTCTGAGGTATGGCACCGAGCGCATGCTGTCTTATGTGCGCAGCATTCATGGTTGGCATTCCTTAAGACATGACCCAGCAGTGTATGAATGCTATCAAACAGCATCAAAGATGCATTGCCAGATGTTGTTGGTGCTGCACTCTGTTTGCAGGTCCTTCAACTGCTGCGTCAGAAGAGCACTTGCAAGTCTGGCATGTCTTCTACGGAGGCTGGGCAGCAGTTGGAGCTTATGCTATGCTTGGTGCCTGAGTTTGTGCGTATCATTAATCCCACCTGTCAGTCCCTGGCAGGCATGGCACAGTCAGTACGGATCAACCGGCAGACGTCATGGCCTATTGCACGCCAAAAGCTGCTGGCGGCTGCGGCTGAGGCACGATCTGCTGGTGTGTCTGCTGCTGCCCAAGCCATATCTGCTGATGAAGTGAGGGGCCACATTGAGCTGCGGGCAGCTACTGCTGCTAGTAAGACTGATGGAGCAGAGTCAGAAGATGGTGTGATTGAGGAAGCCAGCTATGATGGTACAAGTCGGCATGATAGCATACTAGCACAGTTGGAATATGGCTGCAGCACAAGCAGGATGGCTGTGGCAAAGGCAGGCCGCAGCACAGCGTATGATAGCCTGTCTGATGAGGCTATGATGCTGCTCGCTGGTGGGACCAGCAACAGCGACAGTAAGGCTAGCTGTAAGGGTGCTGATGGTATGAACGCCTCAATGCTGTCATGCCTGGCCTTCAAGGCCCCAGCTCGGAAATCCAGCAGGTGATCATGATGCTGGCAAGTCATTCTAATCAAGGTTGCCCTGCACTCGTCTTATTTGTGCTGCAGAGTGCACCTTGTGATGTGTATGACCAATCAGACTTCACTTATGCTACCACATTACAGTAGAGTTAGTTGTGCATACGTGCCACTGTGCCACTGTGCCACTCCTTTC
This sequence comes from Coelastrella sp. MACC-549, assembly GCA_018290735.1. Classification (NCBI taxonomy): domain Eukaryota; kingdom Viridiplantae; phylum Chlorophyta; class Chlorophyceae; order Sphaeropleales; family Scenedesmaceae; genus Coelastrella; species Coelastrella sp. MACC-549. The sequence goes on along the minus strand of JABEVS010000243.1, from coordinate 76,088 downwards.
GCTCTCCGTTTTTTTTCCAGAGCCTCAACACAGAGTCAGGCTCATCATTAGGGTAGAATGTAGAACACATGACTGCAAGACAGATGCATACGGGGTTCAGGTGCAGGTGATGTAGCCCTGTTGCTGGATTGCGGTGTTTGTTTGACCTTTCACATGACTGCTTATAGCCAGCTGCAGCTACAGGCAGCAAAGCCTGGTTCCTCTACAGCTTGACGGGGTGAGCATCTGCTATGCAGTAGTGGCCACATCAAGGAATGGCTGACTGCTTTCGTACAGTGTTATTGTGTGTGGATGGCCAGTGATGCGTCACCCCATCACTGCTGTTCAGCGGGCATGAGAAATTGTGCCAGCAATATATTACCTGACAAGAGGGTATTGTAGCAGAAAATTGGAAATGTGATGCATGTACCAGTTCATGCACGGTCCGGACCTGGCCCTGTATGCATGACATGGTATAGTGTTGCCCAGAGGGGTGCTGTTATGCTCGATGATTAATAAAATAAACCTCTGGTATGCAACACATATGTGTTTGTGCCATGAAGGCATCCGTGATATAAGAAAGTTTGTTTGTGCTGCAAACAGATTGGCCATGGGCAGTTGGTATGCAAGAAACCAGATTGCTTCAGGGCAACCCCTCACGTCATCTGCATCACCAATTATTTAGAAGTAGAAATCACTTATGGTAGTACTAGTGCCCATTCCGGCCGCAAGGCCCTTGGTGAGGTATACTTGATGGCTCAGCCACACTTAATAATAATAAGAAGAACCAGGACAGCTACCTTGCTCACACACCCCATGGAATTCAGTACAGCAACAGTGAACCAACATTTGAGGGCCGCCCTCAAGGAAGAAGAGTCTCAGCGGTAACGTTACCAATAAAATTGGGGGATCCCCGAGAGTCCGGACTCCAACCCCTCCCGGCACTAGCCGGCGGATGGCTCATGGGACGCATGGTACCTTTCACTTCAATCGTGAGAACGTGCGGCCTCTGACCACACGTTCACGGATTTCAGATCCAGTAGTAGTTTACAACCCTGCATAGCCCCCGCCAGGCTTCAAACCTCGGCCTCCCGGATAGGCGGCCTATCGGGCCGGCATGTTACCGCTCACATGTCAACGTTACCCCATGCAAGTCTGCAATGTGCCACGTTGTATTACCTAACCTTAGTAAGGTTAAGTGGCAGATATTCTCAGCACCTCAAGTGGCAGCTAGTTGGCGAAGCAGGGAGCACCTATAGGTGGAGGCAGGGTAGCTATCGGCTGCCTCATACTGCCAGCCTGGCCCTGAGAGGATCATCCAGTACGGTCGAACCTGGTTGAATCTCCGAGGAGTGGCACAGCTCACTTCCTACTCTTCAGCATCGCTGCCATAGACACAATGAGGCTGGTCAGCGTAGGTCATGCCATACAGCAGCTCATCAATCCTGGACTGGTACTGTACCTGTGAGGGTGAAGGCATGCAGCAGAGCAAGAATGATGACTTAATCGAGGCTGTGGTGACTGCAAATGGGGCCATCCCTGCCATATCGGCCCACAAGAACTCTCAGAGTCGTTCTCCGCTGTCGCAAAGTTGTTCTAGCCGTGTTGAATCATTCAACAGTCATGGAATGACTGCTTTCAATGCCTCGAGCAGCATAGTTGACCAGGATGCCGGCCGCTTTGAGCCACCACATGGGCTTTATTGCTGGCTCATTCGACGCGTTGTCACTTGACATTATGCTAAGTGTCTGCGCAGGGTGAGCTCTGCAGTGCAAAGTGAGAGACTTTGCTCACCTGGGCACAGAGTGGTGCTAGACTGAAAGGTGCCTGGTTCATCATCTGCTGAGTGCCATGCACATGCCTGGTAGCAAGGCCCAACGTGCAGCTTGCAGGACTGTTGGCTGGCTCAGCAGTAATGATTATTGCAGGTTGCAAAGTCTGCCCAGGTCCTGCTGCAAATGATCTACTCCTCGTTATTGATGTGATGGTATCAGGTCCCCTGCTGGCTGCATCACCACGACAGTCATCATGGTTGTCAATGGCATTTTTTGTTGCATTCACGCCTAAAGGGCTGACAGGACCATCAAAGAGCCAGCCATCGAGGCTAGCAGTACAGTCAACTTGCACCTCAGCGCCAGTGATGCGTACACCTTCTGTGACAGAGCCCAGGGGTAAAGCAACTGCTGTTGGACGCGCCGCACTTTGGGAGTATGCCTTGTTAGCTGATTTTCCAAGCTGCTGGGCTAAGGCTGCCACTGTAAGGGGTTCTACTTGCTCCTTTTCACTAATGCTTTTTGCTGTTGGTAAAGGTGTGGTGGCAGTTGGCAAGCATAGCACGCTGTCATGTTGAGGGTGCAGGAAGAGCTTTGGTGTCTCTTGAGCATAGCTGCCACTGCAACTGTTCAGAACTGTCGAGACCGGGCAGGTGCATGCCACATCCTCAGCAGGGTGTGCTGTGCTGACGTCGGTGCAGTTACTCATGCTGCTATTCTTACTGCTGACTGGCTCCCCACTGGTGGCCGCAACTGTGTCAGGCGGTGTGAGGCCGATCACAGTAGAAGTTGCAGAGCTGCCATAACTTCCAGGGAGGAGGCGTGCAGGATCTGCTTTTCTCCTTGAGTGGATAGTGGGCAATGATCTGTCAATGGAAGTGTGGAACCCTGCCAGCAGTGCAAGCCAGACAAGCTGCTGACAGAACTCAATGCTGCTGTTCGTTGTTGGCCACTCTGCCAGGTACAATGGCCCTGACGCCTCATGGCGGCTGCACATAAGCTTATTTGAGTAACGGTCAGATGGACTGCGGGAATGATGGATTCCTGGAATAGCACACTTTTGATGGTGTGATGCAAGACAGCATGCCTGCTCTGCTCACCCTTGGAAGCTGTGCTGGCATCCTCACCACCTGCTGACAAGCTTTGGAATTTGCCGGGATCTCCAGCGTCACGCTTGACAAGTCCATCAACAGCTAAACGCGGCTTGGTTACTCGAAAATGGTCCTTGAGGGTCATCTGCGTATGCGTCCGGGGGCATGTCATGTTTGCGCCGCAGGCTTGGTCCCATGATTCCTCAAACAAATGCCCAACATTGCGCTTCATCGTGGTGTCGCTACGCTAGATTCTTACACAGACAATCAGCTGAGCCTGCAACTTATTGCTCAAGGTGCTCTGCGAGTATGAAATGAAGCATCATCAAGCGAACGGAAACAGCTCATAAGTTCAAGGATTAGGCAGGGAACTAAGACAGGAAGGCATAGGCGAACGTCACGAGCTGGAAAATTTGAAATGGCCATGGTCGAGGTGTAGGTATCAACACTCGTTTTCTTACTGCCTGCGACTGATCTACTTATTATTACGCTGGCTCTTTATCAAAAGCAGCAACAAGTGATTGCAGATGTGGCCCATCATGTGGCCCGTCATGAAGCCCCCTGACGCTGTCATGGCATGCTGAAAGCCCAACGTGCACCATAGCGCTCTGTGATCCACACGCATCAATTAACAACTTTATGTGTATGTTTGCTCAGCTGATGGCAAACAACAACAAACTTGGCGTGAAACACAAGATCACCCTCGTGTACCTCAGAGTCCGCATGGCTATCCAACAGCACCATGGCACAGGCTGGATTATCAATTCCCCAACAACCAACTTGGAGTGCGTGTACACATAACAGAGAGGTAGCAGCCTCATGCCATTGTTCTCAGACGCTGGTACTTGCGCTCATCCACCAGGCTAGCCTGATACTTACTGAACCTGTCGGTTACAGCAGCTGGAACACAAGTTGCATGTCTTTCAACATCTTCCAGCACAGTACCTGACATCCCCACAGGATGGTCTGCGGTGAACTGCTTCTGCTTAGCATACCCCTGCTGCACTGCTCCACGATACTGCAGCAAGCGCTGTTTGCGCATTGCCACCTTGTCAACAGGACCAGACCGCCTAATCATCGACCTCAAGTGAATGCTCTGCTCTTGTGAGTGGTAGAACGGAGACAGTTCATTCTCTGCGATGTGCAGCGGAAGGTAGGTCAAGAGGGATGCGCTGAAGTGACTGATCCTACTGCATTTTTTGTATTATTATATAGCAGTTTACGCTTACGATGTCCGGTCAGGGTCCGGCTCATGTGTTGCAGAACGTTAAACGTTATGGCGCTCAACGCCTTGTAGAGCTGCTTGCATTGTCTGTGAAGTTTACAATATTGTTTAGAAACATTGGAAAACCTTAAACGTTAAAAACAGGTGGTCTAAACAGCATGCATGCCATATGGCGAGTACTGACTCTGGGATGTAATGTGGGCCCACCATCATTGCGACGTTAGTCAACGTTTCCTCAACGTTATTTGATGTTTATAGCAGATCATGAAGCATTTCTGGTGGTTTTTATTGTTGCTGGTAGCGCTGTTGCATGGCTACCGTTCTAACGTTCTGGCAGCTGGCTGGTCTGGCCATCGGTCATCGTAAGTGTAACCAGCCATAGCGCATTTGACATAGCATAGATTCTTGGCTGCACAACATGCAGGGCAGAGTATAACCAGCAGCAGCATGTGCGGTTGTGTAGCAGGCATGAATCTGACTCTGGGGCCCAGAAGAAACACAAGCAGTCTCTGCTTAGCATATGGGCCTAGGACCTCAGTCACCTGTCGCGTAGTAGTCGAGGCAATCCAAAAACTTGAATTTTGGCAGTTGCTTGTAGAAGTCATCATGTGCCGGGTCCAGTGCCGCAGCCAGGCTGTTGACAGAGTTATCAGGGTGTATTATGGCCCAAGGATTGAGTAGACCTGAGCCCTGGGCATGAGACAGAGCACTCAGCAGCGCATCAAGCCTGGCAGGAGCAGTGGGAAAAAGAACACAACAGACAGAAAGGCTCACTGATTGCAGCAGGTTGGTGCGCAAAGGAAGGGCATAGGGCTGGTATACCAGCTACGTAGCGATATGCTAGTGCTGCCAATACAAACTCTGCAGCCCCATCAGGTGTAACATATTTGTAATTAGGCAAAATTTGAACATGCTTTGCCCGGCAGTTTAAAGGTCGCAACTGCCAGTTTTAACAATGATTTTTCCCGGAAAGGTGACATGATACCTTTCCTCAGTGTTGCTGCACAACACAAATCAATTCTCACCTGTCTAGCAACCTTGGGTCTGCTGAATGAATCGAGTTGACGAGCTCGTACCGATCAGCTGTGCGATCATAAAATTCACGCTCTCCAGTGCACCTGACAACATACTTGTACTGCCGTTCATCAGCGCTGTGAATGCTCACTGCTTTCCAGGTGTTATTCCTGAAATTCTGCACTGGCACATCCGTCAGTTGGTCTGAAAATAGGCCCCAGAACTCAGTCAGGTGCCTGCATACCAATGGCAACGCAGGTATCGTCTCCTTGGGCGGAAGGAGGGATGAGGTCAACAGCCATGTGGCACCTGATGAGAGCTTTCTCATAGCAGGTGCTCCAGCTGAACAGCATGTGCAATGCTATGTCAGCAACCTCGTCACCCTGCTGCTGCAACTGCACCAGCACAGATTGCAAAGACCGCTCTATGCAGTTGGCAAGCCTGTGTTAATCACACTGCAGTGCTTGGGTTGCGTAGCAGACACCATTCATCTACTTACTGGTTAAACTTGAAGTTGGGTTGCCTGTACTGTGCCTGCAGTTGATGTTTGTCCCGAATCAGCAATGGCAGAGGTTGACCATCCAGATCAGATGGCAGCGGTATGCCAGCCAGGCTCAGAATTGTCGGCAAGATGTCCTCGTGGGCAGTCGGCTCAATAGACCTGACCCCCGACTTGACACCAGGACCACTGCACAACAAGACAAGTGTGGGCAGAGGGGCAGAGCAGTAGTGCTGTAGGTTTCACACTATGGAATGATTTATGTCACAGGTCTGCAGCCAGAGCAATGCTGTCCTTGACTACGCACCGGTCAAAAGTAACATCCATCAACAGCTGGTTGCAGTGGCTTTATGTCAATTACCCGCAGCTTTGTTGCTGGTCATGTAGCTGCACCGATCACAACATGCGCGCCGCTTCATCTCACCAATGGCTTCAGGTGATAGAGCCTGTGACTGCAGCAAGCCAGATTCTACTGCAATGGTTGCTGCACACACTTACGAGATGATGAAGGGCACCTGCAGGTCCTCCTGATATGGTGTCTCTTTTCCTGCCCCCATGCGGTGTGCTCCCAGATGATAGCCATTGTCAGCAGTGTAGATGAAGTAGGTGTTATCAAGCTCACCCACAGCTGCAACCTCCTTGACTGCAGGCAGGTGAAGTTGGTTGGTTGAGCTGGCTTGGTGAGGGAAGCTTGACCCCCAGTGGCAAGGGCTGCTAGCGGAGGTAGGGTGGTTGTCAGTCACTGGTATGGTACTGTGCTGATCACAAGTGTACTGCCAGGTGCGCCTAGCCAAGTCTGTGCCACAGAGGCCACAGTGCCCAGCCTCTGAAGCATGTCATCTGGGCCTTTTGTGGCCTCTGGGCAACATGCCATATGTGAGCTGGACACTGTAGGTTGGCTTCATTGAGTGTTGAAATTGGTGTTGCTTGTCTGCTGCAGCATCTATCATCACCATGTGGCTCACCAATTCTCTCAATCAGCTCGTCCACGGCCTTCAGAGATCTTAGACGATTTCGGTAGTACTCATTGAGATAGGTGACATTTGCTTGGTCCAGCCTGAGAGGGACAGCAGCAGCATGAGCTTGGGTGACACAGCAGCACACATGCAAGTTGCCTTGAATCGGTACTACTGTAATACTTCCTGAAATGTTATATCTGTACAAGACGTGTAGTGAGTGTCAACTAGCATCTTTGCACTGAGTGCGTGTCCTGCAGTACAACAGCCCACCACTTGGTATTGCTCCTGCTTGCGCGCAGCACTGCATGCTTGCTGCTGGTGATAGCCACATTGACACTGACACTGTCTGGCATGCTGGTACTGTTGCAGACTGACCTCCGAAGTGAGGCCCAGAACCAATGCTTACTTTGGCAATGACCTGATCCACAGTGGCTTGTCTGACACATCATCCTCATTGAAGTTTGCAGTGTGTGGCAGATCTACATCAGCATAGAGCTTGGCATGTCGTGGAGCCGGCAGAGGTGAGGTGAGATAGCCGTTGAAGTCATCATCAACATAGCAGGCATCATGACAGCCAATAGGAGCCACCTGGATGTAGAAGGGCTTGCCTGCACAGAACAGCAGATATGCGCAATCACAAGCAAGCCACTTTCTTCAATAAGCACGCTCCCTCAAACAGTATGGGCCAGCTGCCAGCATGGTGCACATGCAGTATGACCAAGCGTCCACACTTTTTCACTGTCCTCTGTGATGCAACATTCTGTCTAGCAGGGCTCACTGGATGGAGCAGTGGTCGTGGCTTCTGCATACCTGCTGCTTTTGCAGATTGAATCTGGGCTGCAGCCTTAGATGCCACTACATCAGTGTGGTATTGACCCGCGTACAGAGTGGCATTGCCCCCATTGCGTGAGAAAACAGGGTACTCATAACGGAACACCCAGGGGTGCAGTGCAGCGTCAAAGTCAGTCCAGCCTGGTCACGGTAGGAAGGTCGGAAAACAAATACCAGGATGTTCACTTCAGATGGATGCACGTAGCTGTGTGATGTGCACGCACATTAGCTGCTATCAATCCCAAACAAGAGCAGCAGCTCTATGATGTCATGGATTGTTGCTGCAGCAGTCAGTCAGTAGTACAGTGCAAATTCAGAAAAGACCAGTACTGCGGCATGAAACTGGGAGTTTGCTGCTTTCTGGGGAGCCATCGGTCTGTGTGTCACGCAACTATTTTTGTTTGGTTGTGACAACAGAAGTGATGGACACCGTGCAGTGAGCTGTTTGCTCAGCAACCCACCTTCTGGCACTGGATTTTTATTGTAAAGGGAATATTCCACCAGAAACTTGCCCACATAGTATGTGTTGTACCCTGCGTCCTGCAAATACTGAGGTAGGTAGCGCCCCTTGTTCAACCCAGCGGACAACCACTTGGTGTAGCCGCCTGCATTCATGCAATGTAGTGAGTAATTCTGGTCCAATTCGTTTGAAATGCACGGTGCATTTAACAAGCCTTGCTAAACCTCAGTGATATGCTGCAGCTGATGATGTAGCCAGCCATACTCCAGGGAGGCTCAGCACCCACTGGCAGAGCAGAGAGGTTCAAGTTGCACAAGTGTAACCCGCCCGTTAGGTGGACTCCATCTAGCTAATGAGCCAGGCTGGCTCATGGGGCAGCTTACAGCATCTGAACTTGATAAGTATACACATACATCAAGCTCAATTGAGCCAGGTAATTGACAGCCGGGACTTGTAGATGGCGGATACTTCAAATTGCTTCATTGCCACATCTACTTACGGTCGATTGAGAGTGTTTAGTGATTAATCACTAAGCTGTAATTCAGCTGTAGTTCGAAATATGAGTATGATAGTCACTACCAGCCTGCCACCAGCCTGGTAGTGACCTCCTTGAAGGATTAGCCAGCCACCAGGCATGCACCTGCTGCTCTTGATAAACTGCAGATGCTTTAGCAGGAGCCGAATGCTCACCGTGGGGTGGAAAGACGTCTGTCATGTTGGTGTTGTGCGAGTATTTTCCAAACAGTATGTTGGTTCGGGATGGGCAGCAGACAGGAGTGGTAACATAGTGGTTGTCAAACTCAATGCCCGTTGTCCTGAGGTACTTGTGCAAGGCGGGCTGATATTTGGGATGAGAGGAATTGTAAGCCTACGACAATGCAACTACTCATTGGTGCTGAGCAACCTTAGGGGGTGAATCAGACAATATATTGCATGTAGTAACATGAAAGGGGAGATATTCAAGTTGCAGCAGGAGCAACTCTTGTTGCAACAGACACTGCAAGCCTACAGTCAACGTAGCCTCGGCGTACTGAAAGCATGCTTATGACTGTGGCACGTCAGGCAAGATACTAGTTACCTTGTCCTGATCATCTACTAGGATGAAAACGAAATTTGGCTTTCTAGAATTGCCACCACCGGTGGCACCGGTACCGCTGCCGAATGCAGTTTGGCCCAAAGCAGATATAGGTGTGTCAATTGGCTTCAGCTGGTTGTTTGTACTGACTGCTTTTACATGTGCTGTGCTAGCCGCGTAGGCTGCCAGCAATGAGTATACCAACAGATTCATCGGCAGATCTATTCAATGTGATGTGCGATATAGAGCCTGTAAAGCAGCATACTATGCTTTAGTAAGGCTCACGGATTTTAATGATGTCACACTGCCTTCCTACGTGGCTGACCTGCTCCTGCTGTCATCCTACCTGACATGGAAACCCGTTCCGCGCGGCGTTCCATTTGCTGGAACTGTCACTTGCTAATCACGTAAGCAGTTCCATATGTGACAGCCAGCATGCATAACCATGGCCTGTGAGCTGTTCACTTTGCTCGCTGCTGAAAGCGGGCTGAACGGCAATACAGCGCAGTAGCTCACAAAGCAAAAAAACAGCTGTGTGACAATGTCGCACAAATTTGCTGGGGTTCAGTCGCACCTAGATGGCTCGGAGCCTGATATCAGCGTTGCAATTGAGCATGATCCCTCAGGCATCCCTGCCAAAGACTTGAGCCCTGCCAAAGACTTGAGCGAGCTGGAGAGTAATCTTGATATTGGTGCGGCTTTGAGATGAAACGCAGTAATCAGCTGCAGTAGCTGTTGTACCACAACGCAGGTGTTTTATTGGGGATGCTGATTTGATGCGAAGCCTCCGACTACTCCCAGCTGCTAGCGGGAATGGCAAAGTTGAAACCGAGTGATTGGCCATAACTTGTGGCCTTGAAGGATGCATTGCCAAGTGGTCTGCAAGACCACCAGAGACTGTTTGGCCCAGATGGATATTCATGGCAGGCATGCTGCTCACAAAACTGTTTTTGATGAGTATATGTTCTGCTTCAAACAAAAGATCTGCTTTGAATGTTATGAGTTACAACACTCCGAGGAGTCCATGCATGTGTGTATTTGCATGCAGACACCTTGCTGCACCGCAACAATGCAGAGATCCGCAAATACCCTGACTGGACGAGAGGCCAGGGAGAGTCCTGGGGGAGCTTTGTCTACAGGTTGTGCACAGAGGGGCACACCTTCTTTGATGCCTGGTTGCTGGCGGCTGGCTGCATAGGTCAGGTGTGTGCGTGATGCCATGATGAATGCCTGGCCTCGAGCATGGTACTTATGGCAGTGCGATGCATGGCAAGGCAATTGCGGAGGTCATCACTCCTTCATCATCACGATATAAAGGAATGAACACAGTCAAGTTGTTCTGAGGACAGCCATCTCACAGCTATAATGGTGCTTCACAGCACTAGCCGCTGGCATTAGTAAGGCCATTAGCGCCTACCAATAACGAAAATAACCTGGGACACGGCATGCCATACAATGGTGCACAGATTGTGGTGAGGACGTGGCATACTGCAATTCCCAGAGTCAAAAGGTGACTACCTCTTACCTGACTGTGCACCACACAACTGCTGCTTGCAGATCATGATGACCACACCCAATGCTTGGTACAAGACAGGGCTTATTCCAGGTCGGCTTGTTGATGCATGTTGGGCTGATCATCATGATGATGCTTTTTGCTTGTTAATTCAGTGCCCAACAGATCAAAGCCAAATCAAAGTGATCATCAAGATGTGCGCTGTCAGCTGGCAATACTGTTGAGCATATCCTTCACCTGTTCAGCAACTACTGCGATGCCATCACAGTCGAACTCATATCTTCATATTATGAAGTTGTAGCGGCAAAATGCACAGCAGTAATGGCAGGCAAAAGGGCACTGACTGCCAGTGGTGTTGCACACTGTGTTGCCAACGTAGTAATTGATGTTTTATAACACATCTGCATGTGACATGTTTACTGGCTATCTCAGGTGCCATGGTGATTGCCTTCAGCACTCTTGTTGGCTTCTGGACCATGTGGCAAGTCAAGGCCCTGTACTATGACAGGAAGAGAAACATGGTGCGCTTCATTCAGGCCATAGCTTGCACGCAAGGCTAGCCTAGCCATACAGCACAATTTGTGCTGTACGAACACCTATTATCATAAAGGCAAAATGACCTGGCTTGCATGGCTTGCAACATGGCATGCTCATGTTGTGCCATACACTTTGCTGGTGTCATGGCCATTGTCAATTTGAACACTGAGAACCAACTTGGTTGCACCACTTGTGCTCTTTGCAATTGCAGATAAATCAAGGCACCTGGTTTGATGACCCTGACAAGCCATATGCACGCAGACACAAAACACAGATGCCAGAGCTGCTGGGTTATTTTGTGGGACCCATCGGTTACCGCATAGTCGTGGTGATGATGTTTTTCACCTGGTTTGGCCTGGGTGTGGCGCAAATCCTGGCATCAGCAACCAACTACTATGCCATTGACCAGACACGCAGCCTCAGGTCAGCACTGAAACATCATGTATCACAGAAAGGGCATAGGTGCCTCGAGGAAAATGTTTGTGGCAACAATCCGCCAGCGGCCTTCTCAGTCAATTTGGGTTTCCATGGACTTGAAAAGTCACTTTGGCATCGTATGCGCAATGAGGCCAAGCGCCACTGAGCCTTTTTGTGCGATTGATGATTGAGCATGTCTGGTGTGTTTCATCTGCAGGACATATACAATTGCTTTTGGTGCCAGCCTGCTGCCCTTTGGCTTCATTCCATCCTTCAGAAAAATGCGCCTGATCCTTATTGTGGGTGTGATTGGCACGCTGTTCACCGGCACCTACGGCATATATGTGGCCTCAAAGAAGGGATTTGATGAAGCATCTTCAGCCCGTGGCCTGACAATGGTGGATTCAACTCATTCCAAACTTTTTTCAATGGAATGGCTATCGTCTTTGCCATCCTGGATCACCATGTGAGAACCTGCAGGCTGTGACACGGCACAGCACGACAGTGATGAGATCAGTGATGAGATCATATCCACTCTAGATCTGATCATGTGCAGTCCTTGCTGTGTATCCAGCATCACATTATGGCTGATTACCTGGTGGTCAACAGGCTGGTACAGATCCAACAACTCTACATGTTGATGGCGCTTTGTTGTGCAGAAGTGCTCTACCCATCGCCAATCAACGGTTGATGGGTTGTCAACTCCCTCTCTGATGTTACTGTGTATGATGCAGAACATATTTGGAGAGACCATTGAGGCCATGCAGCACCCACGCAAGTACTACAAAAGCTACACACTGGGGTTCATTCCACTGTTCTGGATGATTGTGCCCGCAGGCATCCTGCTGAATCTCGCTTTCGCAAAGTCGGGCATTGCGACCGCTGGTGAGCACACTGTGATTTGTCAGCCTCTTGCTTGCTGCTGGTGCTATGACTGCTAGTTTGCTTGATGTCATTGGGCACTGCACCCCAATGCAGTGTGCTGATTGTGGTGTCCCCCTTGGGACCAGCTTTGTAATTTACTGGAGGTCTTAGAAATGTAGGCCCTATGTTGACAACCTGACATTGCCATCAACCATCTTAATAATACACTGCGTCAAATCTCCTTCAACTGACTTCAGGTAACTGGTTTCAATTGTGCCCTCCTAGTGTTGGCAAGTATATAGCGGTGTGGCTGATGATCATTCACAACATTCAGGCCTGGGTGCTCTGGTGAGTGAGGTCATTATGCCTGCTAGGCAGTCGTGCTCGAAAGCAACACAGCATGCTATGGGAGTTTGCAGTGGCAATCAGCAGAATCAGAGTGCACTGACTCAGCCGAAGGCTCTTCAGCTGCACTGGGCAGGGTCATCTAAGCTGGCATGACACGTGAACCACTTCAACAGCCTGTTGTGAGTGTGAGTCAACACTTGATACTTCCACATGGAAGGTCTGATCTTCCACAGTGGCCGCTTCTCAATCTGGCTGCTCTGATGTGAATACCACTGCCTGCATTGCAGGATGACTGCATTTGGGTACATGTTTGAGAAGTTTGTCGGCACACATGAGAAGGCGCTGTGGCTCAGGATGCTATCTCGAGTGCCATACTGTGAGTTAACCAAGTCTCAAGGTCATGAGGCTGGTGTCAGCCAGTGACTCGCACAGTGTGTGCATGCCTCAAGCCGAAGATATGCTAGCCATAAGTGTGACATCACAACGGCACAATATTTGATGCTGACTGCTTGTTCTGCAAGAGAGCAACATGGTCACAGGCTTGCAGCAGCACTTGGCAACATGGACTGCATCAATGCATATGATGATAATGCTGCTGCCGCTGCTGCCAATTCATGCAGTGCTGGCGGTGTATCTCTTTGCCATCTGCTTTCCTTTCTACAGTGCAAGTGAGTTACAGCATGTACAGCAGACTTCTGGCATTCAACTACCCATCGTAAGTGCCATATGGCACTTCACAGCTATTGCCAATAGCGGCTGTTGTATGGTAATACCCTAATGTTGTTAACAGGGCTTTCAGCTGTATAGTTTGTCACAGTGACATACTATGATGGTATGCACATTTCCCAACAACTAACAACAACAACAATAACAACCTGCCTGTCTAGTTATCAATCACAGTATAACACTGCCAACAACTGCTGCTGCCAAATGTAGTATAGGTGCTACCTGTTAGACAGCGTCTGTCTAGCCTGACTGCACTTTTTGCTTTTGCTGCTGCAGTCAACTCCTTGATGGTTGGTTTGACAAGCCCTTTGATCTACTACACAGTACCAGTGATCGCATTCACACTTCACTACCGCAATCAGGAAACCAGGGACAAATGCGCATATCCTCTGGCTCGCAGCATCTTCAACAAGTGGGGTTACAAGACAGTGTTTATCCTGAACATGGCCCTGGCTGCGTATGGAGTGGTTTTAGTTGCAGGAACTTCGTCAATGGCAGTGCTCAATCTTGTCAGGCTCAGCAACACATTGTGAGTAGCGGCTCTGCATGACCACAGGCAGCCAACGCACCCTCAGGCGGTCACAACATGAACTTAGTATGTTTCTTCATACTGTCACAACATAAGAGGCTCTCAGCACCCAGGAAATCACAGTGCATGCTGGCTCACACTCCGCCTGCCAGGCGTGATGACAGTGTCATACCACATTCTGCTAAGGCCAGTGACTGACATACAACAGCAAAACAGGACAAATGCATGCCTTCTTCTGCACCTTAACAAAGCATGTGGTTTTGGGCTTCCAGCGACTGCTGTCGAGTGTGACACAAATTCTGTTCTGCACCCTGTGCCCGCAGTGGATTCTTCCCTGAATGCTATGGCTGCAAGGCATACACCGCCCCTCCCAAGCTGTAAGCCCAAACTTTGGTATGGCTATCAACGGGAGAAGATCTTAAACCTAGGCAGGTTATTGGAAGAGATCTTGACGAATACAAATTCAGCCAATGGTGACCACTGGTCTTCTGAGAAGAGGGTAGTGCTATGGACAGTTGTTCAGGAACCAGTCTGTCTGTCATTGCCGGGCTGTATATTGTTGCTCTCTAAACCATGGTTGTGAACCTCATGTAGCCTTTACTTTGTAAAGGCCTGCTCCTCTGTCAGTTGAGGCTGCTTTGGATGTTGTTGAACATAATCTGCCTAGCAGCAAGCTGTTTTGAATTGTAGTGTCAGGCACCATGCAGGCTGTTGTCCACCTAGACAGCAAGTGCTGCAAAAACCAACCCTTGACAAAGTTGGCTCAGATGAACCCAAATATTGCCAGTCATCAATCAAACTCTGACCTGATCAATGCGTTGGTGAGCAGCATATAGCTTCAACCTGTGAGCACGTATTGGCATGTGTTACAAACTATCAGACTGAACCTGCCTAAGGACTGAGCAGGGGAATATACATTGCATTCATCTTCAATGCATTACAGAGTGTGTGATTGCAGGCTGATTCTTGGTGAAAGTACAGTTGCTCTCAAGCGGGATAGGGCATCTTGAGAGGGATGGGCAGTTTCCAGTCAGTGTCGTATGCATGAATGAGGGTTTGAGCATGTGTCGTCGGCGGCATGCTGCAGTATGAACAGTATGCATCAGGAAATTACAATGTTCTCATCCTGCCCCTATGCTGGTGCATTGCTCAATTTAGGCATCCAGTTGCTGCAAACTACCATAAAGGGCATCAGACGCATTGCAAGACAGCACTGCGAAGACATCTATGTCGCTGCTGTGCAACCACTTGGATCAGGGGACCGTCTCTACCCAGAAGTCCCTTTCTGTTAGCAACTAGAGTTCAGTACAGCACTTTTCTTTGTTCACAGCAGCGCATGCGCACAGACATTGTACGGCATCTCATACCACCTGGACTGAGTCAAGAGTTGCAATGTCTGTGCTGTAGCAAGTTCATGATGTGTCAAAGCACACATGACACTGTCATTGTCTTCCTTTCTCATCCTCTTCTGGAGAATAGAGTCACTGAGCAGTGCTATGGTGTCCTTGTACAAAGTCTGTGATGCAATCCTGTGTGCTGCAGTGCTGCCAATGCTGCTGTCAGAACACATGGAACGCGATGTTTTCAATCAGATAGCTTCTGAGGGTGATCCAGAAGGCAATCCAGAAATTGGGGTATGGCCCAGATTTCCTGATTACATGATTGTGCAATATCAGGAGAGCAGCACTTGATGAGGTAGAATGAACAAACTTGCGTTGTAAACATGCCTCTTCAGCTTCAAATCTGGTCAGCAGTGGCAGCTGCAGAGCCTCTGAAATAGCAGCACGTCTGACAACTGCCAGCAGCATCAGGCTACCAGACTTATTTGGCGATCAGCCGCGACGACGCAGCAGGAATTGTTTCATACGACGCAGCATTGATTGTCTCATATCGAACACAGATCCGTCACGCGTGTTAGACGTCACTACAACCAGATGCAACCAGATCGTTGCAGTGACTGACCTGTTGCTTGCGCAGGCATTGTAACCTCCTACTACCGTTGCAGTAGTAGTTCTACTGAATTCCTTTCACGAGGTGCACCTTCATGGCGAGGGGATTTTGGGCAGAAGTAAAACCTTCTACTTGCGTGCCATTGCGTGCCACGCTTAGCATTATCGCATGCATGTAAATCAACGGTCTCTATAGTACACCTGCAGTGTTGCGGTCGCTGAGATCACTCAAGTGTTTTTCCGTTCCAAAACGTCCGTTCCTAGGATTCCGTTTGCTCAGCGTGCGCTCATTGGCCGGCTGCTTGTGACAATAATTATGCAACTAGTTATAAGTTGACAATCTTTTATATAATCAGACCATCAACGCCACATGTTCGCGCCCGAATGGTGGCGCAGTCTCAGCTTGGACAGGCTTCACCAACAAGCATAATCAGCTAGGCATGGTATTTTACAACACCATTATCATCATGACAGGGCTGCGGCAACAGTTGTTCACAGCAGCACCAGGCCTCTCTCCAGGAGTCTCTGAGTACATCGTTCTGTGCCTGGGTGTGTTTCTGGGAAACATAGCCATGGGAATATGCGGTTTCGGCACTGCCATTATCCACTTGAGCGTCTGGGTGGTGGCTCAAGCTGT
Source organism: Coelastrella sp. MACC-549 (assembly GCA_018290735.1). Lineage (NCBI taxonomy): Eukaryota > Viridiplantae > Chlorophyta > Chlorophyceae > Sphaeropleales > Scenedesmaceae > Coelastrella > Coelastrella sp. MACC-549. The sequence continues at coordinate 59,663 of JABEVS010000243.1, read as the reverse complement.
GGGGTATAACGCTGGTGAGCCTCAGAGGAGAGCACCTGCATTTGCTTGGCATAGCAGATGCTTCTGGCATTTGAGATCATATGCAGGCAAAACAAGAGCAGGTGTTGCGAATATGGGTGATGCAAGCTGGCAAGCACCGATACCTTCCCTTGTCCAACAGGCGTCCAACGCAAGTGGAACACTGGAAGTGCTGTGTATGCAAGCCCTGAACAACATCATGCGTTGGCTTGCTCTGCACTTGCAGGCCCCCTTTACCAGGCCGTCATTACTTGCAGTTGTGCTATGACTATTGGAATGGTGCCACTGTTTTTTTTGGCCAGAGCAAGGAAACATGCCATTAAGCCGCTGGCCATAAGCATATCAATTTCCAAGGTGAGGCTCTCAGTAGTACGCATACTATGTGTCACAGTCAATTGCCCGTTCACGCTCTGAGCAGCTGCGGTTATGTCTGAATATGTGCTTGACTGAACATACACTGTTTATAAGGCTCGAAGCCTGAGGCAGTGGGCGCATTGGGTGCCTGTTGGCCACAATTTTAGAACTTTCTGCCGGCAGTGCTGTACCACTTGCTGATGTGGCGGTGCAGGCTGTAGCTGCTCCATTTGGTGCGCTTGTGTTGAAGCTATTGCCAGCCAGACGACTTGAAGTAGTTGTGTCAGTATTGATGGTCATCATGATTACCCTGATTAATAAGAAGAAGCTACAAGGAGCTGCTATCTGCTTGCACAAATATTGGTTAACCATCACATCAGCTAGAGTAGGCATGCCACTAGGCAACGGGCAACGCAGTCCCACTGGCAAGAGGGCTGACAGTGAGAACAACCTAAGGTGTGTGAACAATACAATAGATAGCAAATCAAAGTGCAATGTATCATGAAAATCTGGCTCTGTTGTTCAGGGTAGGCCGCCTGCTTGTAGCATAGTCGGACTAGGAAACTTCACTTCTGGCGACCGCAGACACACAAGAAAGGACTGCCACAGGGCGCAGCATGCTGCATGATGATCAGAGCAGGTACCTGCGCATCGGTGTGCCTGGAGCAACGGCACACCTCAACATCTGCGTCACCCCTGAATTAACTTCAGTGGATTGCCGCCTTGGCGGCTGCCCATGAGCACAAGCCAAACTGCCGACTGCGGTTTTCATTTGGTCACACTTTGAGCTTCTTTCTTGTGCTGTAGTATTCATACACTAGTGCCATCTGCTGTTGTTTTCAGAGAGGCCCTCTTGAGCGGACAGTATGCAGGGGAGTGCATGATACCTGATGAGGGTGCATCAGCGGGAGACTATTGGAGTTCTGGCAACATGCTTGCCGGTGCTTCATGCACTAAGGACGACGGAACTGATACGGATGAAAGCAGCACCATGGAAGAAGGGGAGGACAGAAGCACATCCTTTACATGTAAACTTGCTCAGACAGCCAGCAACTTGCATGCCATGGTAGTGCTAGTGGCAGCAGCTGGCATAGGCACTACGCCGGAAAGGCACCAGGTGCCTTTCGTAGATGTTATTGTCATGGTGATTGATGGTGTATCAGCATTCAGCAAATAATTTTAATGATCATTCTGTGGGCTCTCTGAGCCGCCGACTCAGTCAGGGGCCACCTGGCAGATGGGCAGCCAGCTGCACACATGTGACTATACAGTCACTGAGCCATACAATGCAGTAAGCCAGCCAGCAGTGCTGTACATGTCTCAACAGGTATTCCTGACATTGAAAGCTTTGCAAGTGTGTCCTCAAGGAGCCTCGGCCCTATTGGCATAGCTATGCCAGTTTGTGACATTAAATTACTGAATGCCGGGCTACAACCTGCACATCAATTTGTGCTGTACTGCATGGAAGCCGCTTCCAGGTTGGCAGTGCCAATGACCAGTATTGAGTTTAATGCGCCACAAGTTATGGTGACATCTGCAATGTTGCATGCCACTGACAAATTTGCTGTGCAGGTACACATGGGCACAACTCTGCTGATGCAGTCATGCATGTACATGACTTTGATGCTGCAATAGCAGAGACGTGCAACGATACACAGGAGCCGAGTTACAGGAAGTATGGAAGCTTCTGGGGCCTGTTTGCCATAGGGGCGGTGACTGGGTTATGCACAGGCATACTGGGTGGGGCCACAGGTGAGTAGGTGGCAGGCACTGTACTAGTGCCGTGAAGGGCAGCTCGTTGGGTCATTGTACTGTGCATTGTCACGATACCATATTGAGCAGGCTGCAACAGCTGCACAGACGGTCCAATGAAGAGGCAAACCACTGGCAACAGTTCAGAAATATAGAGGAATGGATGCAAAAGTTCAGGAATGTACAGTATTCATCTGTTACACTGTGCACGTTGTTGCAGCTCATACCGTCATCAGATAGCACACTCAACTGAAAACTGCCTTCGCTTGGCACTTCATTCATGGCAAACAATGGTGTTTCAAGGATTTGCTGATGCACCTGTGCAAACCACTGGTGCGGCCTGCGTGACACAGGCATTGCTGGACCTCCCATGATGATCATGTATTCATATCTTCAAGCTTCCAAGGAAGCTGTGAGGGGCACCAATGCTGTGATGAGTCTGGTGCAAGACCAGTGGATTGGTTACTATCTTTTCGGGCTGCTGCGGTGGACAGATCGGTACCTGTACTTGTCCGCTGCTGTTGCTGGGGCATCAGGAATGCTAATTGGTCATTCAGTACAGAAAGTGATGGATCAACGGCACTTCAATGCTGTGATGTCCATGCTGATGGCGGCTTGCTGTGCACTTATGTGCTGTGCGGCTGCTGGGTGGATCAATCTAGCAGAGTAACTCGACCTGCAGGCTATTTGCAGGGTCCAGCTTGGCCCCTCTGCTGCTTGATCATGTCTGCACCTTTAGTGGCAACTGCATAGTTCCAGTCAGAGGCCAGATGCGGCAGGTTAATCACTGTTTGACCGGGGACATGCCACCTATGCCTTGTCAGCTTCATTCCTTGCTGGCAGTTGCCTCTGTCCTTCCCTTGCCTGTACTATCAAGATTAATACTGTGTTGGAGTAGCATTTTTGGCTATCAGCACTGCTTAAGAAAGACGTGTGCACATAAACGTGTGCATGAAACATACACGCCTGTTACAGAGGCATCCGCCAATGAGCTCAAGTTGGCTGCAGTACCCGTGACTAAGCCGGTCACAGTGTGCTGCAGCTAGTGGTCCCTATAGCCCCTCTAGATACTCAAGTCAGGCGTCATTGTTCACTATGCCCTTTTTTACGTCCGTGGCCTCAGGTTCTCCTGTTTTATAGTACCCCTTGCTTGTGGTAACACTGTACCTGGGACAGGTGGCTGCTGCTTGCGATCATTACCTGGCAGCCTTATGCGTTGAAATATGACTCAATTACCTACCAGGTGGGTTGTGTGAGCTGTGTGTGAAGGCAAACGATGGGTACTTGAGCTGCTGAAAAGCAATCCGTGCATTTTCCGACCAGCTGCATGCTAGGAACAAGCCCTCGCAGGACAGAATGCCATGCAAGATACCAGTTGATAGCTGTACCACAAGAAATACACGAAACAGGAAATTGGTGTTCTGCAGAACAGCTGTCGCAAGTGTTGCCGACGCAGCATACATACCGCACTCACGCGGCTCAAACTGCACTACATGATGTGACACATGGCGTAGGAATATTGATGTTGGTGCCCATGACACTGTGCAGTTGAAATGCAGCGTCCGTGTTACATGCTGTTTGAAAACTTGGGAGGTGCCGGGCAACGATGCTGTATATGCAGGATCCATCGCAATCAGACATAGTTGCAATAACTGACCACCAATTCATATGTTCCGTTGCATCACCACCGTGCAAAACTGCATATCATCACCGTGTGACGGATCTGGGCTTTTCTGATCCAGACATTTATACTTGGAGAAATTAGAAACATCTTATCATACTGTCAGGGACAGCTGTCAGCTATCAACACCGCAGCGCTTATGGCTGTACGGGGTACAATGATAGTGGCCAACGCAACGGCCTGCAGACATTAGCTCAGAGTCTTGTATGGCGATCTGACACAGCATTTTTCTGAAGCCAACATGTCTGGCCGTGGGAAGTACAAATCCATGGGGGTCTCATTTAGAGAGGGTCAGGAGGAGGGAGGGGCCAGAGGCAGGGGCAGAGGCCGTGTCAACAAGTATAGGAAACAGCTCAATGGCAACTACATGAAACAGGGTGATATAGCAAGCAAGGACATGAAGCCCCAGGTGAGTAGGGGTCCTATGATGCTGTCAGGGATAATTGCTCATGCTGAGCATGCCTGCAACACCGCAGCACTAATGATTATAATTTTTCAGCATGTTCTCATGTCCGGTCTGCAGCTGCTGGAGCAGAAACAAGCAGATCAGCTGGAGGCACAGCTTGGCTGGCCACTGCTTGCAGAACAAGACGACAAACTGGGGTGGCTGCTGAATTTCACAACCGTAAGGGTAGCAAGGCTATCTAGCTGCAGCACAGGCTGCTGGAATGCGCCGCGCACGGCAATTCTCATTTTCAAGAGCGCTGCACATGGCAACATGATCACTGTCTGCAGTGAAAGTAGGACGAACTATTGTCGTGATTGCATCTTGCTTTGCTGCTGCAGACGTCCTTTGAGGACAAGGACACTGGTCAGACATTGAGTGCCGTGGACTGCTACTTCCAGTGTCAGGTGGGTCAGCAGCTAAGTGCACTGACAGCACAGTAACACGAGCTTTAAACTATCGTGCACAGAACAAGCAGCTTACAAGTATGAATGCTTTTGTGCTGCCTCATCAGTGGCATGTACATGCTGGGCCATGAGTAAACCTTCCCTTGTGAATGAGAGCAGCACAGCATGTCGCTGCAGAGCTTGCAGCGAAGGTGCCTAGTAACAAAAAACTTATTTGAATGCTCCCCACCTCCCCTTAAATGACTAGTTTATTCATTTCACTGCCTCCCTGCAGGATGGATCCATGTTCAAAGCAAGAGTGCCTCATGCACCATACTTCTACCTGGTGGTGAAGGTGTGGAGTCACAGACAACCCAGACAGCAGTGGCACACGGAGCCACTGCTGTGGACATCAATTTGTAGCAATAGCAGCAGCGGGTCCAGTTGCAGCAGCAGCAGTGCGTTCAACAGCAAGATTGTGAAAACTTGCCCTTACAGCATGTGGGAACAGCTGCATCAACAGCCAAAACACAAACCTGTGTGGCGGTGATGTGCACCATAGCAGCTGTTGTTGTTTGACGCAGGAAGAGTCAGAGCGCGATGTGGAGGTGTGGCTGCGGCGCAAATTTGAGTCGCGAATCCGGGAGATACAGCCAGTGATTAAAGACGATTTGGACTTGGTCAGTTGTGCAGCCGCCAGCATCTGATGCCCTGCAGCCGCCATCGTCTCGTGCTTTGCATGGACTGAGACATGAACAGCGTTGGTGGCTGTGCATCATACATCAGCTTGTAATCTCAAAGCAAATGAAATTCTGTGCCAAGCTTTTGAAATGATGATCATTGGACCCAAACATGCCATTGGCCTGCACTCACACCTCTGGTCATGTTCATGCAGAAAAACCATCTGTCTGGCCTCAAACGGCCATTGCTCAAGGTGTTTTTCTACAACGTACAACAGCTCATGGATGTGCGCCGCGAGGTCTCACCCATCATTGCAGCCAACAACAAAAAGAGCAGCATGGCAGATGCTGTGGTAGCGCTTGCAGCAGGCAGAGATGGGCAACGGCCAAAGGTGAGGACCTGCATAATGTCATGTCCAATGCATTCCTTTTAATGCAAACTTAATGAGCACATCTTTGTCACATGCTGTACTCCGCACACTGTTGCTGCCGTACAGGATGTCCAGGAATGCCTGCTGGGCATGCGTGAGTATGATGTGCCCTACCACGTCCGTTTTGCTATAGACACAGGTAATAACCAGTTGCACAACAGGCATCACTAACACCATTGCCTGTAGATTTTGATGCCAGCAACTGGCCTCTCTGGACAGGCTGGCTCGGTTGACCCTGCAGCACATGAAGTGATGAAGCACACTCAGTATAGAAACCAGACAGTGATAACAACACACATGCATACAGCTCATGGACTGTGCAGCCATTGGTCAGCAGTTATGCTGTGCTGCTATCAGCCTCCAATCTTCTGCTGCTGCTTGCTTCTTGCCTCTGCCCATTGTGTGCCAGACATGCGTGCTGGTCACTGGTACACTGTCCGTGTCAAGGATGGTGCCACGGCAGTCACACACAGACCAGATCTGCTGCAGCGTGCTGAGCCCGTCATCTGCGCCTTTGATATTGAGACGACCAAGCTGCCGCTCAGGTTCCCCAACGCAGCCTATGACCAGGTGACTGTCCTTGCCAGCCTTTCGCAGCACACATACCTGAAAGACAGCCCATGTCGCAGTGGTGTGTTGCTGCTCAGCCTGGTCAGCAGCTGCCTCCTCCTCCTCCTGCAGGTGTTCATGATCTCCTACATGATCGACCGCAAGGGCTTTCTCATCGTGAACCGTGAGGTAGTAGGCGGTGACATATCGGACTTTGAGTACACCCCAAAGCCTGAGTTTGATGGGCCTTTCACCGTCATCAACACACCTGATGAGGCGTCCCTGCTGCGCGCCTGGTTCAGCCACATGAGGGAGGTCAGTCACATGAGTAAGGGATTCTACATATGCCGAGTGTTTGGTGATTGACAGCAGGATAAAGAACTTTCCTTGGGGAATGTGACCTACGTAGGGACTCCTTAGTGTATGCGTGTTTCATATTGGGGTTCACCATGGAGCCCTCAAGTCATGTGCTGACTTGCCATATGACCTTGCCTGCATACTGCTCAACAGTTTAGGTTGCCAATTGGTCCAGTCAGCTTGCAACTACCCTTATTGCTGTACAGGTCAAGCCTGGCATCATGGTGACCTACAACGGGGACTACTTTGACTTCCCATTCATTGAGAACCGTGCAGCAGTACATGGGATGGACATGGCACAAGAGATAGGCTTCAAATGCAGCGCTGGCGGCGAGTGCCTCAGCAAGGCGTGTGTGCACATGGACTGTCTGCATTGGGTGAACAGAGACAGCTACTTACCACAAGGGCAGAGGGGCCTGAAGGTACTTCTTGATACCCAGCAGGCAGCAAGTCGCCAATGCAGTGTAGCATGCTTACATTATGAGCTCCAGTACAGCATTAGCATGTTGTAACATAGATGACAGTCCTAGTGACCTTGAGCTGTGGTGGCTGACTCTAAGCATGTCATGTGCAACATTCATGGTGCTTCATGCCTAATGTGGCTTGCATCGGAAGTTTGAGGTAAAACAGGCACGACTTGCTTCTGCCGGCAGCTAGGTTTCAAGGATGACACCCTGTGTCCTGCAGGCTGTGACTAAGGCTAAACTGGGATATGACCCTGTCGAGGTAGCCCCAGAAGACATGGTGCGTCTGGCAGCTGAGACACCTCAGGCCATGGCCAGCTACTCGGTCTCAGACGCCGTCGCAACATACTATCTGTACATGACGTGAGTAACACCTGTTGTTTTGGGCCTGCGTCAACATGTGTGAACGTGCACTTGAACCAATGGCTTCTGCAAAACATAGCAGCTCATATGTGTTCCGCAGGTTTCCTTACTGGAGTTGCTCAACAAGAGCATCTGCAACAACCTTGCTTTTCAGCACGAAAAGAAAGTGCAACCCCTGGTATCGTGCAGGTACATCCACCCTTTCATCTTCTCTCTGGCCACCGTCATTCCCATGCCCCCAGATGAAGTGTTGCGCAAGGGCTCAGGCACTTTGTGTGAGCAGCTGTTGATGGTGGAGGCTTACAGGGCTAATGTCATCTGCCCCAACAAGCATCAATCGCAGGTCAGCCGGCAAGATATAGCAATCACATTCTGCATCAGCTTTTTGCAGCATCAATGGCAAGAGGTACTGTGGACAGTTGCTCTAGAGTAACATCTCACACACTCCATTAAATGACATGACCCAGCCCACGCATGTTTGATCATGTCTTGCTGCAACAGCCAGCTGCATTACATCATGATCATGAGTACATTGCATTGCTGCTCAAGTACGCTTGCTGCTGTTCTTTGGTCTGCATTTCCTCCCAATTGCTGTCTTGTCAGTCTGAGGTGTTGTATAAGCACCACCTCCTAGAGTCGGAGACATACATTGGTGGCAAGGTGGAGGCCCTTGAGAGTGGAGTGTTCAGGTCAGACCTGCCAACGCGCTTCAGGTGCAAGGCCAGTGCATATCAGGGCCTGATTGACAACCTTGACCGGGACCTGCAGTATGCCATAACACATGAAGCTCACTGGCAGCTGGAGGACGCTGAGAACTATGAGGAAGTCAAGTCTGCGATCCAAGAACAGCTGGAGGCACTGAGAGATGCCCCTAACAGGTGTGTCACTTTGCATGTGTTGTTCTGCTGACTGCCAGAATAATGCCATGCAGATACTACGAGGGGTTGGCATCTAGGCGAGGCAGAGACACCTTAGATGGATTGCGCACCAGTCTGGCCTCATGCAGGGTAATTCAGGGTCACATGACTGTGGCAGTTGCTGGCCAGCAGGGATGTCCTTCATGCCTATATAGTAGACCACGCCTTAAAAGCCTCAATGGATAACGGCTGCTTGCACCCAGGGAAGAAGTACCGCTGATCTACCATTTGGATGTTGCTGCTATGTACCCCAACATCATTCTCACCAACCGCTTGCAGCCAGCGGCCATTGTGACAGATGAGGATTGTGCAGCTTGTGACTTCAACAGACCAGGCAAGACATGCCTGAGGCAGATGGAATGGGTGAGCTCACAGCAGCAGCATAGGCTGTAGTACTCACCTGCAGCCACAACCCATTGCAAGCAGTAGAGGTACTGCTGATCTCGTTGTGCCGCACAAAGACTTTTTAGGCTAGCAAATTGCATATGTTCCCTTGCTGCAGCGATGAGGACTGCACATGTGAAAAATCCTGTTAGGCTGCATGTGCTGTCAGGTGCTTGGGAGGCCTCGGTATAGGTACCATCTCTGCAGTGCTTCAACCTTCTGCAGCCTTTTATATACAACTTTGGAAAATGTCCACTCTGCGTTGAGCTGTGTGGGATGGCATGCAAGCAGCTTATACTTCTGTGGGCCTTCACACATGTGCAGCTGCTACAGGTTTGAATTCTTGCATTTCTGTATGTTCCATCTGTAGGTATGGCGGGGTGAGCACTATGCATGCAGCACCAGTGAGTACCAGCAGCTCAAGCGACAGCTGATGTCTGAGACGCACGCCCCAGCACCAGGCAAGGCGGGCGAGGATGCCGGCAGCAGTGTTGCGCGCAGCTGGCAAGAGCTCAGCAGTGAAGAGCAGAACAAGCTGCTGAAGGAAAGGCTCAAGAAGTACTGCCAGAAGGTGATGCTCAGCTGTGGCAGCAATCATCCATCATGGCAGAGACGGCTGCGAGCATCCAGTGTGGCATCAAATCACTGTGCACCTTATGACCAGTACCAGTAACTTTGCGGATGCAGTAGACCTGCACTCAGGCTCAGGCAGCAACTTGCACCTGCCAAAAAGCTTCTTGTAAGTCAATGATCACAATCAAGGCTTGATTCTGGTCTGCTGGCTTACCATAGGTGTATAAGCGTGTTCTTGACAAGCCTGTCGTAGAGGAGCGCACAGCAGGCATCTGTCAGCGGGAGAACGCCTTCTACATCGACACTGTAAGGGCATTCAGGGACCGCCGCTACGAGTACAAGGGGCTCAACAAGGTGGGCAAGCTCTGACAGCAGTCAGACAGAAAGGCACTGTGCACAGCACTTGGTGCCTGTTGCACAGCTAAGGCCAACACAATGCTGCGTGTTGATTGTTCCTCTCACTGGTCCTTCACAAACCTGTTGTCCAAGCTGCAAGGCAGTGCTGATGACTGCTGCTGGTCTCAGCACGCTGCTGTGTGTTCATTGTTGTACAGAAATGGAAGGGCAATCTGGATGCAGCCAAGAAAAGCGGCAGTGCTCTGGCCATAGCTGAAGCTGCAGACATGGTGGTGCTGTACGACTCCCTGCAGTTGGCCCACAAATGTATCCTTAACAGCTTTTATGGCTATGTGATGCGCAAGGGTGCCCGGTGGTACAGTATGGAGATGGCGGGAGTAGTCACCAACACAGGGGCAAAGATCATACAGAGAGCATGCAGGCTGGTAAGGCCAGTTCTCGGCTTTGCTGCAAGTATAGTCCATACATGCAGTAGCACAGCAACTGCCTGCTATTGAGTGCCTTTTGCAGGCATTACCCTGTTTGCGGCATACCATCCAGCAAAATGCCTGGCCCATAAGCCCTAGCCTGATGTTGAGTTGGTGTTTTTGCCTGGGTGGTGCTCTTGATGTGTACCGCATTACAGGTCGAGCAGCTGGGCAAGCCTCTTGAGTTGGACACTGATGGCATCTGGTGCTGCTTGCCCGGTAGCTTCCCTGAAAACTTTGAGTTTAGAAACCAAGCCAACGGCAAAAAATTCAAAATCAGGTAAGGCTCTTGGCCTAGCATGAGTGAACCAGTCTCGGCAGGACTAAGCCTGAAGCACCCAACACACAGGTTCTAAAAGACGCCTTCAGCTGCTGAATGTATACAGTACAAGGCTCAAGAACAAGGTGTGATGTCGTGCAAAAGTGCAAGCTTTTGTGTGAACACTTTGGCTGCTCAACACATACTTATTGATGCTGTGTTGCTGCAGTTACCCGTGTGTGATGCTGAATGTGCTGGTTGCCCAGCACAACACCAATGACCAGTACCAGACCCTAGTTGACCCTGTCAAGCACGTGTATCAGACAAGCAGTGAGATGAGCATTGAGTTTGAGGTGGATGGACCCTACAAGGTACTTGGCTGCTGCTGGTCAAGTTGGATGGGACATTGGGGGAGACAGGGCGGGAGAGGGTGAACAAGTCCGCGGCGGAACATGCATTGGTGCACTGACCACTTGCAAGAACCCTGCTGTGATGTAATAATTACATAGGTAGCTTGTGTCTGATGAAAGGATCAGGACAGGCTTGAAAGGATCAAGGCCCAATGCTACAGGCAAGGCATCTTGGCCTGAGTGCTATCTTTGCATCACATACTCCCGCCACCCAGAATTACCTCAAGAGCATTGGCTGATCTCCTCAACATTATGATTGACTTACCTTTGTTGATAGCCCTGCATACTCCTCACGTTGCGGAACCCTGCCACGCCTTGTGTGCCAGGCCATGATTCTTCCTGCCAGTAAGGAGGAAGGCAAGCTCATCAAGAAGCGGTATGCTGTCTTCAACTTTGATGGCAGCCTGGCAGAACTCAAGGGCTTTGAGATCAAGGTGAACTTGTCAGATTGGAGGACTGGTTTACCTACATGTTAATACACAGCTGTTGGCACCAGTGTGTTGGTGAACCTTGGATTCTGATTGCCCTGTGCACTGTGTTATCCTGCCGGCCCAGCATGTAACATCCTTATGACTACCTCCTTGCTGCTCTTGTGGGCAGCGCCGCGGTGAGCTGAAGCTGATCAAGCTGTTTCAGGCCGAGGTGTTTGAGCAGTTCCTGGCAGGCAACAGCCTCAAGGAGTGCTATGATGCAGTGGCTGCAGTGGCCAACAGGTGGCTGGATATGCTTGACACACAGGTCGGTTGCAGGCTGCAAAGATCATTGAAAGCAGCTGAGCAATGTAGCCACTCATGATGTGATGCAGCTACCTGCTTTTAGGCTTGAGGTGTCTCAGTTCCCTGAGTAACAGTCATAAGTATGACTGGACTTGACACACTCGTCTATTGCGGTTGTGGTTGGACATGGTATGTTGAGGCATGCCAGCTCAGCAGACTCTTGCCATGATTTTGTGGTGTCTCTGTGTTGTTGCTGTTAGGGTGTTGACCTCACTGATGAGGAGCTCATGGAGTACATCAGTGAGAGCACCACTATGAGCAAGGCCATGGAAGAGTATGGCGACAGAAAGAGCTGCGCTATCACAACAGCTAAGAGGCTGTCACTGTTTCTGGGTAGGCACACTGAGACAGCCCTGCACCCTCGCCTGATGATGCAAACGGGCTTGAGCACCCAGTGAGCACATGCAGTGAAGGCGTTAGCCGCAGCAGAGGCAGATATTAACAACTCCAATAAGTGCAACAGCCATGCACCAATTGCTGTTTCCTTGCTGCTGTCGCTGTACGCCTGTTGTGGCTTTGTGCAGGTGATGAGCGTATTAAGGACAAAGGCCTATCGTGTACCTACATCATTGCCAGGAGGCCTGAGAATCAGCCCACCAGTGAGCGGGCCATTCCCTGCTCCATCTTCAATGCTGAGCCGCCAGTGGCGCGGGCCTGGGTCAGGAAGTGGTGTGGAGATGTGGGCAGCGGTGAGACGGCCAGCACTGGACTGCAGGGGAGGGGGGCTGCAGCTGCACCAATGAAATTAACTTGCCTCGCTACTGCCCAGGCCCCGACACATTCTGTGTCAGCTTGAGTGCATAAAAGCTCTTCTGTATTGCACCTGAGTAAACACAGGACCAACATGGCGCTTCCAAGTGCATAACCTGTAAATCATTTTGTCACTGGCACTTTAACCCCCATCCCACATATGTTTGCCTACACCTGTGCTGCTGTGCCTACAGCTGATGCTGACCAGGTGCCTGATGTGCGAGATATTCTTGACTGGGACTATTATCGTGAAAGGCTTGGTAATGCCATACAGAAGATCATCACGATCCCGGCAGCAATGCAGGGCGTGCCCAATCCTGTGCCACGGGTCAAGCACCCAGATTGGCTGCACAAAAAGGTGCGGCAGCAGCTGCCAGCGGGAATGTGGTATACTTTGAAAATTGAGTTGTGTGACAACTTGATGGCCACAATGCCTTGCAATAGCCTTGGACCGTTCCCCAGCAGAGCGTCATTGGAACAACAGGACCCCACAGGCCGCATGACACGGCAGCAAATAGTGCGTGCTGTCTTATGTTGCTCCAATCTTGTGTGCTGCAGGTTCGTGAGCGTGACTCTAGGTCACAGCAAACACGAGTTGATGCCTTATTCCAGGGTCAAGCAGCAAAAGCAGCAGCGCAGCAGGAAGCAGCTGCAGATGGTGCTGTGCTTGGCCCAACAGCAGTGCAATGCTTGGCCAAGGACATGGAGGACCTGATGGCAGCTGGCCTGGGTGATCAAGCCAAACCAGCAGCAGCAAGACCTCAGCGGGGCGCAGCGACAATCTTGGCAGAGGAAGATGGCGGTGAAGCTGCTGCTGCTGGTGCTGCTATCAACAGCCAGGGCAATGCAGCACAGCCTATGCAAGTGGACCAAACGGCCAACATGCCACAGCAAATGAGAGACCAGCAGCAGCAGCAGCCAGGCAAGGAAAACAGACGGCTGCGCCAACCAGTGCCTGACCGCTCAGCTGACTACAAGGCCTGGGTGGCACACCAGAAAGAGCAGTGGAGAGCTGGCAGGCACGAGCGCAAGCGCCGGAAAACAGCAGCAGCAAGCAGACGACATGCAGCAGATACAAATGGGCCACAGGTGAGCTCACAGGACACAGTGAACTCCAATTGGAAAGTTTCAGCCACAAGGCGCACCTGTTGCACTGGTGATGCTGCTTCCTTGTCGCATCATGCACATGTGCATCTGCGTTTCATTGCATACTTAGCCCAAGTAGCAACTGAACTTGGTTTGCACCTGTTGCATCCTGTCAGTCAAGTACCGACTTTGGCAGGTTCTGGCTGTAGATGCTATCAAGGTATCTTGTTGGTGCTGCTGCAGGTGCTGCCCACCAGCAATGTTGCCCAGTTCTTCAGGCAGCAGCAAGCGGTGGCCACCCACAGCCACTGGCAGCTGCTGCAGCTTGCCCCCACAGCTGTTCCTGGGTGCCTCAAGATGTGGGCGCTGGCAGACAACAGACTGTACTGCATACCTCTTAGAGTGCCTCGCAGGATTATTGTCAACAGCACCAAGAGCAGGGCCCAGCTGCAGGCTGATCAGGGCCCTGCTGCAGCACTGCTGTTGCAGCTCAAGGGCACCAAGGCAGTGCTGCCGCCTGGAGATCTTGCAAGGCACCTGTATGAGGTAAAAGGGGTGCTGTCAGCGACCACCTAGCTATACCTATGTTGTCAAGAAAGCAGGGCCTACAAGCTTGATGGCCCAGTATGCACATGATGGCCTATGGCTTGCTGTGCACAACAACTGTGGCAGTCTACTGTCACAACTGATCCAATGCATCTTTCCTATTTTGCACTTGTCAACTGCAGCTGGCACTTCCTGAGGATGAGTGGCATGCCAACGCCAGCCGCTTGGCCCTGCAGCTCATGTGTGGGGGTGCCAGGGCAGTGTACCAGGGTCAGCTGCCACTGCAGCTGGTAGCCAGCCTTGACCTGGGCTGTGTGGCAGCCGTCACACCTGCTGCCAGGGCAAGACCACTGGGAGAGGGCTTTGCACTGGGAGAGCTGCAAGTAGGCTCATCTTGCCTCTGCTGCTGCTGTTGCATGTGAGATGCGGCACCTTCACCACCTGCCGCACAAGCTGCAGTAACCACTTTGGCAAACCCGGATGTGCTGCACAACAACATACTCGCATAAACCCAGTCACCAGGCGTTGTCGAAACCCCCCAGTCTGTGCTTTCTAATTGCAGGGTAATCTTGCCGGTGAATGCAGCTACCTGGAGGGTGGTGGCCCAGATGGCCTGGGCTCTAGCCTAAGACACATCACTCTGTACCACAGTAGTGATGGGGCCAGAGGCAGGGGGGTATTCTGCCTGCTACTGCCACCCATAAAGCGCTGCCTGGTGGCCGTGGTGGTGCCTACTGGCATTGCTGCTAAGGAGGTTGCACCTGCAGCTCTGGACAGGGCATGGAGGGAATTATTGCAGGGCATGCTTGATGAGGGCTTGCTTGATGAGCAGCAGGTGATGATGGCTGACCATCAGGGAGCTAATGATAATCACCCATCCAAAAGTGCATGGTGGCAGCTACCCATCTCAAGACTTTCATCACACGACAGTGACCAGCCAAAACAAGACACAGTTATTAATAAGCAATTGGCAGCACCTTGACCTGATGCTGCATGGAGGCCATGTTGAGACTGCTAATCCCAGTTTGCTGTGACTTTATTTGCAGACATCTGCTCTGGTGGACCTGGAATTCACAGTGGAGTATGCTCGTGAGCACCTTGTGGCACTGAGACATGTGCAGAGGGCTCTGAGCAGCTACCGGGAGCAGCACCGAGGCCCATGTGTGGTCACCTGTCAATGCCCTGGGGGCAGCCAGCGCCTGCAGCAGGACATGCCACTGCTGGGTGACATGCCCTGTGTGGATAAACCAGCAGCAATAGAGGATGGAAGGTCAGTTGTTGACAAATACATATACTACTATATAAGACGCCATCCTTGTGACATGTCTGTGAGTGGTGCCCCCTTTGCAGCAGCGCTTGATGGTAAGCACACCTGCCTGTCTCATCCCCTGTCCCTGTCAAACCACCATTCCAGCAAAGGCGGTTTGTTGCGCTGTTACGATGCAGACTTGGCAATTTCGGCTATGCAGTGTGCATATGGCTGCTGCTGTGCAGGTACCCTGCGCTGCAATGGCAACTGCGTGCTGCTCGGCGTGCTCTCAATGCTGCTGCTGCAGCTGGACCTTGGCTGCGTGAATGTGTGGCTCTCACTCGGTATGCTCATGTGCCTCTGGCTGGTCTTGGCCATGACACATTGATGAGCATTGCTGATGTGCTGATGGCCCGCCGCCTGCGGGAAGCAGGACATGTGCTGTGGACAGTAGACCCGGCTCTGCCTGACCTGGGTAGGTGCAGACAGCGTGCTGGTTATGCGTGTTGCTGATTGTGAGTGGTGTTCAACTCTGGATGGCTTGTAATCGCTTGTTCATCAGAGAGGGTATGAAGCAGCAGTATCACGCTTTGCATGAGCCCTAGCCTCCTCACAGTGTGCACATACACAGAGTTCATACCAGGCTGCTGCACACTTCGTTCAAGTTCCCATGATATCTGCTGGCTTTATTCAGGCATTGACGCTCTGCCTGACGAGGATGTGTTCCTGTTGGAGGACGCCCCCTCTCCTCAAATCACACGCAGCGGCTGTTACCGGGGTGTGTGCGTGCACCTCAAGTTGCATCACTTAGCAGTGGCAGCAGTGGATCAGGCACCTCAGCTGGCTGAACTGGCAGGAGCAGTTACACTGGAAGGGCTGTTGGGACCAGCAGCACCTGCATTTAGAGTGCTCAAGGACTTGGTGCAGGCAAGACTGGACGGTGTCCTAGACAGTACCACCTGTGCTTGCTTTGCTGCGCATCGTTTGAATGGCTACTCAGTAATAACTCATCCTGCACCATCAGTTTACTTTCCATTGTGGCTGGCTGCATTGGGCTGGCATCACCAGGACTGCAGTCCATCTGCAATGCTAAGTGGCATATCCCTTATGCTGCAGGGCTGGCTGTCCGATGCCACTCAAAACAGCAGCGTGATTGCTGACCAGCTGCTCAAGCAGCTGTACCATTGGGTGAGCAACCCCAGCAGCAGCGTGCACCACCCTGTGCTGCACAAGGCCGTTCTTGACCTGATGCAGCGGCTGTTTGTGTTGCTTGTGGAGGAGATGAGGCGCCTTGGAGCACAAGTGGTAGCAGCGAACTTCAACAGTGTGCTCATATACACAAACAAAAGGAGCATCACAGCAGCAGGTGTGGAGAGGGGGGGTTGCCTCACAGAGGAAACCTGGGGTGTTGTTCTTATGATCAAATTGGCCAGGAGGCACAGGTGTTGGTGGGGCAGGCAATGGACCTTTCTCCAGGTTTAATAATTTTATACTCAAATCATCGCAGCAGTCTTGGGGTGGACTCGCATCTTGCCACCACTTTGCAGGCTTTGCCACACCGCCATCGTGCTTCAACAGTCCACCCTGCATGTACTGCTTGTGTTGCGTGTGCCGTTGCAGTGGGGTACACGCGGTACCTGCTGGACACGCTGGGCAAGCGTGACACACTCTCATGGCTGCAGCTGCACCCTCACCGCTGGTGGCACTGCCTGCACTATGCGGATGAGTTCAACTATGGCGGGGTGGAAGCATCAGTCACGGCAGACATGTGGGAAGCAGGAGGCGTGCGGCAGCAGCCAGCAGCTGCAGAGGAGGCAGATACTCCTGCTGCTGCTGGGGTAGATGACGAGGAGCCTGGGACCCCTGGCGGGCCCAAGCTGAGTCAGCAGTGGAGCCTGGTGGACTTCCTGCCCCGTGCGCTGCAGCAGCACATGGTGCTCCTGCTGGCTGAGTGGATATACCTGCCATGGCAGGAGGCACGCAAGGCAGCAGCAGCAGCACGGGAAGCAACACAGGAGGGGAGTCAAGCTGTGCTGGACATAAGACAGGCTGAGCAGGTGCAGGTGAGTCGCACACAGTGCTGCACTGCAGCACACATAGCTGAAGCAATGCTTCTGTAGCTCAAGGCGATTGCAGTCTTTCTTGAGGTGAATGTGCGCTTTCACAAGCAATGACGCCTGCATATAGCAGGGCAGCTCCAAATCTTGTGTGCCTGTGCAAGTCGGATTGTCGCTTGCGGCGGCTGCAATGCGCATTGCTGTCCGATTGGCAGCTGAAACCCCAGTGCTTTATGCTGTAGCTGGAGCACCTGCGCTCTTCTCTGTCGGGACGCTGGGCCGACAAGGTGATGACACGAGTGAGTGGCATCATGAGACACGTGCCAGCAGGCAGCAGCCACCCGGATTGTGTCTTTCCACAACTGGCAGGATCACATCTGACTCAGGTATGCAGTCACGTGGCTGACTGACAGGTGATTGTGCTGCAATCAAGTGTGTCAGGCATGGGAGTCACACAGAGCTTCAATGCCTGTCATGTCAGCAACTCAGGTGCCCTCATTCCCCTGTGCACCTTCTATTGTAGCCCAGCTGGAGCTTGCAGCAGAAAACAAGAGCTGCATGCATGGCCTTCAATCTGCCCATGGCAGCAATCTGCTTCACTGCAGGGTGAGCTTGGGAGCCCTGCACTTGCTTTTGTGAAGCTGCTGGTTCACCTGCTGTCATTGGACAGTCATTTAGGCCCTGAAGTAGCGCTGCTGCGGCGCCGGCTGTTGCGGCTAGTTGGTGTGGATGAGTTCAGTGCTGAAGCTGTCTTTACTGACCCCTGCATGAGCTTCAGACTACATGACATCATCTGCAGGTGCGCATAAACTAGATGAGCCGACTGGCTCAATGTCATGGGACAACTTCCTGCTAGCAGTTTCAACCAGCAAGTTGTTGCTTGCTTACTTTCAGCCTAGAAGACTGTGCAGCATGGTAACATGTACCATGAGCTTGCGCCATCTGCGTCAGCAAACCTGACATCTGACGCACAACAGCTGCAACAGCTGGGCAGCAAATCAGGGAAAGGGCTGCAGCACCTGACCAGAGTGTTCTGTACTACCCTGCGTCTGCAGCCACTGCAATGATTGTCGCGAGCTGGACTTGTGTCGGGACCCGGCGCTGCAGCAGGGGAGCTGGGCCTGTCCGTGCTGTGGCTCAGACTATGATTCTGGAGCTATAGAGGCACGGTTGGTGGCAGCACTCCAGGGCCGCATCAAGGAGTACGTGTTGCAGGATCTCAGCTGCACCCAGTGCAAACAGGTGGGCTAGCCAGGCAGTGAGAAGCCTGGCGTTCATGTTGAGCATGAGCAGCTGTGCTGACTAGTTGAACAGACCTCAACCTGTCAGGTTGCTCTGGCAAGTTGCTAGCTGCGTATGGTCAGCCAGTATGTGCTGCTGACACAGTGCAACAAAGTCAGCCGATCACCCTGCTCCTTGTACTCCCATTGCCTACTATGTGCAGGTGACCTCCTGCCGCCTTCGAGGTCACTGTCCCTCGTGTGGTGGCAGCCTCACCTCCAGCAGCAAAGCCAGTGATGCCCGCAAGCGTCTGGTGGTATTCCGCAACCTGGCATCTTTTCATAAATTCATGTTAGTGCAGGAGCTAGCCAATATGGCCTTGACAGATGGGCAAACAGCCCTTCAACAGCAGTAACAGCAGCAGCAGGCGCACCCTTGCATATGCAGCATAGACAATGCTGTGGCTGTTGTAGTTGGGTCTGTGACATTGACTGACGGCTTATCAGCTCTAGCTATGCCCTCACTCTGGTGGGACACATCCAGATGTCCTCCTGCAAACAGTGCAACATAATCTGATTTTGCAAGCATTGCGGGTCAATGTTGAGATGTGAGTAACAGTCTTGCCATCATGCGAAAAGGCCAATTTGTTTCAAGCAGCGACCTCCCCTTTAGATTAGTGGGATGTTTAGATTGTATTATGCATCTGCAACAGGCTTACTGTATCTAATGACGTGTATAGCTAGCCTTTTGTACAGCAATTTTACATGCCATGTGTGCATAAGCATTCGTCGCTGCAGATTGTCTTGGTTGGATGGCAACAGGTGTCGGGTGTCTGACTGTGGCCTCTAGTTGCACATAATAATTTGACATGTATGTTTAGATGGAGTTCATTCATACATGTCAGCACACTTGCCAAGGCACACTCATATATTGCATTAGCTCAAATATTACAGACTTGGCATTTGCAGAGTATGGATTGTTCCCTCCACCTAGCAGTAGTGCTGTGCCCGTAGCTGATGGTGCTGTGCACTTCCCCGTCATGGCGGCCTCTGACCTGATCAGGTACAGTCTGGCAAGTTTGCAAGGTGCATCTCACAGCATATGCATCTCAGTGTGTCATCGTGACCGCAGTCCTGCCCTTGAGCAAGCATGGTCGGTGCTTGCTTTGTTATCGCTTGTTGCATCAGCACAACCTTCTCCTTCACATGTGAATGGCCGCCAGATGTCAAGTGTGTCTGAGAAGCCTGTCATGAGCTCATTCTGGCCTCAAGGGCAGAATTGCAGAAGGCCATGTTATTGTTTTTTCCTTCTTTTCTTGTTGCTTGCTCTAGGTTGCAGTGTCCTCAGGTGATGACATGCTGTGTTTGATGGCAGGATTGCTATGGCTAATGGGTAACTTATATATATATGCTGTGTTTGATGCCAGGCTTTGTGTTTGTCAGTGACTTCTGCCATATGGCAGTAAATGCTATGGCTGCAAAGTACTGATTATTATTATATCGCATATGTTGCACAAGTGCTTCCGCCATATGATGCATCCGCTATCGGCTTCCACAGCCTTCCATGCTCACTGAGCAGCTGCAGGTGTGTCTTGTGTTTGAGTACTGCCCTTGTGTGTCACATCTACGTTATGATATATGGGTCGTATAATTTGGTTGTGGGATCGGCCGGCCCAAGGAGTTATAAAATTTTAAAACTCCTGGCGTACAACGCAATTGGCTATTTACCACCCCCACTGAGTGGGATCAATCCGAATATTTGCGGCCAGAAAGGGTAAGTCAGCAACGCGGAGCAGCGGCGGCTGGATGCAGCCAAGGATGAAGCAGCAGCTTTTGCAGCAGCAGTAAACAGTCATCCAGCCTTGCTGCATAATGTTGCAGCAGGGACAAGCAATCACTGAGCGGCTCAACGCTGCTTTCGAATTAATCGGAACAAGGTGTTGTCTACTGGTTGAGTACTGGACGGATTGTTCCACACTTTGGAAGCGGCATCCAATGCACATTGATTGAACGCCTGTGCAAAATCACATTATTCAGTACTGAGTACTACTAGTAGGTATACTGGCTCAATGATACCCTCATCATCGTGAACTCGGAGACCGGTCATCTCGGAGACCGGGTCATACAGACAGATTGAGGTACCGTACCTCCAGGGTGACCCTGGGCCAGACTCTGCTACAAGGTACCTGAACAGCACTGCCAGTGAGGCTGGTCACCTCAGTGTCAGATGCAGTCTTTGCAGTGCTTCATGCATAACAAGACTATCCTTCAGACACCTGGTAGCCAAGCAGAGCCTGCATCATGCATTAACAAGGTATCTTGCCTGATGCTACCAACCTGAATCAATACCACCATCAGGGGCTAATGTTGGGTGACAGTTACACGGACAGCGGTAGCTGGAAAAATCATGGCAAGTCCCCTCAATGCAATGCTGACGATTTAGGAGCTTGCTTGTGCGGGTTGGCAATGTCTGTGTGGTCACCATCGAACAGCTTGTCACACCCCAGGAGCCAGTAGAGCGTTGCTACGGCATCCCGCGCTCAGCCACAGATAGTGACTGTGGCTTCTGGTTGTTGTGAGCACGCCTCGGACCGATGCCACGCGTGCACGCTGCTGTCCGCATCCGCCCGCGGGCAGCGGGGCCCGGCACCGCAGTGGGGCCCGCACCCAGTCCGCAGGGGGAGGTAACCGGTACTTCCTTCCTTCAAGCAGAAGTTCTGCAAGCTGTATTTTTCCACTATCATATTGCGTGCAAATGTGTCTGTTGTTTCTTGTCTATATGATTGAATCTTTATCAGTTCTGCTGTGGGCCCAAGTGCCGTGGGCTTCGCCATTCCTCGTGACAAAAGCAGCAAAAGCTTTCCCTCTTGCCAAGGCAGGAGGTTAACGCACGAAAGGCAGGTGACTTCTCTGTGTTACATACCTGTTACAATGTTGGCAATAAATCACTATAGAGACAGGCACACACCACTATGCAAAACATGGAGGCCAACAGTAGCTATGACTGCAGGCTGCAGCAGCAACTCCAGAATGTAAGACACCACGCTTCCGGCACGCTTCCGGCAGCAAAGGTCTTGTCACATATGCAACCCGGCATAACATGTGCACGTCTGATCAACAAAACGACCCATCGCACATTACGCAGTTCTGTCTACCAGAGAGCCCACTTGTTGCGGCTATCCTGGTGTATCCTCCCTGCTGCCTCCAGTGCCCTTCTGCCCTTGTCTACCCCCTCCAGCAGCAGTAGGCTCTCCTCCATCACCAGTGCATTCACAACACGCCGCATCACTCCACGGACCACAATGTCATCATGCCAAGGCCCACCACCAGGAGGGAGCTGCTCACGCAGCAAGACAGCGCCACTCAGGTCAGCCGCAGCGAGAACATCAGCAGATACGACAAGCCTGCCCGGACATCATAATGGCCAGAGAGAGACAAACTAGACACCCGTACAGCCAACATGGGCAGCTGCCACATGCACGCCACCAGTTAAAGACAGCGGTTTGTGTGTTCGTCACAAGTACCATATGCCAGCATGACTTATGTTGCATGCATGTGATGCTCAGTGGATCCTCTGCACTTCTCACCTGCCTCTCCAGCTCCTTGTCCACCAGTGCATCAATAGCGGCCTTGTATTGACAGCTGTTCAGGCCGCCAGGAGTGTTCAACACAGCTGTGGTGAGTAGCCCAGCGATGTCAGCAGTTGCCACCTCACCAGAGGAACCGCAGCCGCCACCGCTGCTGCTGGCAGTTTTTCCCAGCTTAGCATCTGCCTGTGTGTAGCCCAGCTTGCGTGCCAATAATTTAGTGCGCACTAAAAGCTGAACGTCCCTGCAGTTTAACAATGATCCACAGAATGACCAGACCATAAGCTTCTCAGCAGATATTCAGCTACACAGTCTCTAATTGTAATGGCAGGCTTGGGACACCTCTGAATCGTTACATGTATATCGACCCTTGTAGGCATCCGCCTTTTGGGGGTCCATTACACTGATGGCACGGAAGTGTGCAGCAGGGGTCAAGGCAAAAATCAACCAGGAGCCACCGCAACGCCCACAACGCGACACAGCACCCTTGTGCTGGAGGGCAGTTAGGCATCTTTTGCTGCCAGCACCAGCTTATTGACCACACACATGATGCATGTGTGTTGGTTGATGTGAAAGCATGCATATCAGCTCAAGGGGGGCTGCCATGTGTTCTGACGCTGCTGCTGCCATCTTGCTCGCCCCACCCAGCTTCATCACCTGATCTGCTGATCCAGGGCTTCCGCTGCTCCCGCTGCCAGTCGTGCCTTCAGCTGCTGCAGGTTCTCACCCTCCAGTGGCGCCGTCACCTCGTCAAGAGCAGCCAGAACACGAACCTGGCGCTCCCCACCAGCACGCTCCACATAACTAACAGCAGCACCAGCAACAAGGACCATGACACCAACGTCAGCAGCTCCCAGCTGGCCAGTGAGGTATGGGTATCAACACTGCTGGCACATGCTATCTCTACTGACTGCCATGCAAAGGTGGGAGAGACGCTGCTGATGCGGTGGCGGCAGCAGCTGGTCCAGGGGTGTGATCCCGCTCATACAGTGCCAATGTGCGTGAGCGGACAGGTGCATTGCGGCAGCACTGCTGGCACCAGCATGTGCCAATACAGCCGGATTTCAAACACCTGCCTGACGCCTGTCTTCTTTCCTTTGGCCCCAGGACTGCTGCTGCAGCAATGTGCTCTTACCTGCGTACGTGTGCATCTAGGAAGGAGCCATAGCCTGGTGGCACGTCTGACTTATCAAGTGGCTGCTGATTGCTGCTGCCGCTGCCATGAACAGCATCCTGCACAGCACAAACCACCAGGGCCAGATTCCACCAATGTATGAGCATTTCAACATCTTAACACAAAAATCCATGCATGTGTGGCCCTGGTGAAGCAGCAACAGCGCCTCAGAAGTGTTCTCATATGCCTTTCACTCATGCCAATGTCCAACTGATATGCCGCGCTGTTGCCTTGGCAGTGCCAGTTTCACCTCGTCCCAAAAGCTGCTGAGCCAAAGGTACAGCATCATCACAGTGAAGTACGTCACCACCACAATAAGCAGGGTGCCCAGGAGGTCTGGTGACTCAGCCACACTAGGGTCAAGGTACGCATCGTCAAGGAGCTCCGATGCCCAGGATGGCAGCAGAGGCACAAACAACGAAACAGCAGTGGCACCACAGCCCGCTATAACACGCGGAAGAGTCGCACGGGCTTGAATGGGCCTGTAGTGCATCAATACACAAGATGCTCTGGTGTTGCACTGCCTGCTGCTGGGGCAATCTTAGCAAGATATCCGCTGCTATCAGCCTTGGCAGCGTGCAAGTGTCAAATTATCATTAGCAGTCAACAGCGCAGCAGGAGACGCAGGGCCTGCTCAAGCCTCTGTGCAACCGCAAAACAGTCCCAGCAGCTGCAGTGCAGCTGCTTGGGCGATCTGCAACGCACCTGGAATTGCGGTTACTTGTGAGGTGGCGGTTGACCGCTACACACCGTTGCAGCGCTAAGACATGCCGGCTGTGGAATGGCCTCGCTAGCGGTCTCGAAGAGATGATGCTGGGTGCGGTGCGTCTGGACATGATGACCAGAGAAAGCACATGAACGCCAATAAATTTCACTCACATCTCGATGTAAAAGCACTATCGGAATGCGTACGCTGCTGAGAGAGTTTGAGAATGTCAGCTTACCCCGACATGCCAAAGATGCTTTTTGCTGCTGGTTAGATGATCCTCGAGGGCGCTATTGGAAACCGAGTGTTCTGAGATTGCATCAAGATTCACTGCTCAAGGCCTACAAGAGTCCGAGTGAAGGTGCAGCGGTTGTCAGCTTATAGTACACAGTTACGCATGCTTGACGCACTGTTCTGCTGTACTTGTGCTGCAAAGCGTCTTGATAAATTAATGGGCCGATCGCGGTGGCCCACCAGGTATCACCAATGGGTCCTGCACCCACCAGGTTACCAGGTTCCCGTGCTGGGATGATCGTGCGTCCTGTGCTGCGGCAATGATCAATAGCAACTTGGTTCTTGCTGTGACAAAAGTATGCGATGCCAAACAGTTCTTTACCAGGAAACGTAGGCAGTACAAAGCTGGATGAGCAGATATCTCCCTTTGCTGGTGTCCTAAACAATGAATGGCCACATGATGCGTACACATCTCAACGTGTATCTGCTACTGTCGCCGTCGTCTGAAGAACTGTGCCAGCTGCTTGTACGCTTGCCCAAAGTCTCCCGTGGTAGGCACGAACGACTTCTGCACCCAACCAGGCAGCTTCTGGACTGGCAACTGCCTGTTAACACGAGAGCTGCTTTCAGTGCCAGCAGCGCAGTGAGGCCCTGCTACTTGCTGCTGCTGCTGCTGCTTCTGTGGTTCTGGTAGCCGACCTCCTGCCAGACCTTCCGACTGCAGGTCTGTTGTTGCACTCACCGCTGCCCAGTCACCGGTTCCCACCACCCAGCGACTGTCTACAAGCACAACTGCTGCATGATCACCCCTGTGCCTGACCACCCGCCCCACGCACTGGTTGACAGCTTTGAAGCAAAGGTCATCATAATACTCGCGGCCTGTGATTGGTTTCCTGCTGCTGCTGCTGCTGCTGCTGGAGCCACCAGAGGAACTGCTGACAGGAGCTGCAGGCTGCGTGCTTGCCTGGCTGCTGATCTGGCTGTGATGGATAGAAGCAACAGGGGCAACAGGGCATGCACTGGCTGGCCGACCAGGGACCTGGGTCACAACTGCTGGCCGATGTTCAAGGGGACTGCGAATGTGCTGAAACACAGTAAGCCTCTGATGTAGTTTCAGATTAGCCACCTTCTGCTGCTGCTGCTGCTGCTGACTTGTCTGTTCCTGTGACACTTGTGCTTGCTGCTCTAGTCGCTCGTCCTTGCTGGGCTCAATGACCTGCCGAGTTCGGCTTACTACCGTGGTTGCTGCTGCCTGCTTGTCCAGGTAAGCCATTCTTTCCCTGAGCTCCGGGTCAGAAGGGTTGGGATATGGCATTCCCATCATTACAACACACCTGAGCATACAACAGCACACAGGCGTGACTGCTGGCACACATCACATAGGCAGCACCTTGCAGACAAGGCGTCATGTGAATTTACCCACTGACAGCCGTGAGCTGTCCTGTTCCATCATTCAGATACTTGGGCAGGTTTTGGCTGGTTCCAAAGCTGCCTGCTGCTGTCCCAGTGCATGGTGCCCCTGCATCCTGCCTGAGCTGCTGATCAGCAGGCGGCCCCTCCGCTCCCTGAGGCCACCTCGCACCTGCCCAGCCCATCACCAAAGTTGATCCCCTCAGACAACTTGCCACCCACAACACACAACAGCACAGCACCTCCAGACCTGCACACAGCACCAGCACAGGTGCCAGCAACAACAGCAGCTGCAGCTGCTGCTGGCCCAGCTTCTCCTGCTGCCTGTTGGTCTGATGGTGCCATGCTGCTGCTGCCGCTGCTGGTAGCAGTTGCTGCAACTGCGTATGCTGACAATACCTGTTCAACAGCTGTAGCTGAACGAGGCTCCCTACAAAGTCCAAGAAGAAGAAGGTTTGTGCAGTTTCATACTGGGTCCGCATGCGCTGTGGAGTTGACGGTGGCTGGCTGCTGCTACTACTGCCTGCTGGACGTTAGGAGCCTGCACTGCCTGGTTGTCATGCCAGGCACTCTTCATCCTCCTAGCACATCATTGCAAATGATACTGGACAACACCACAACTGCCTGCCAGTTGATCCTTGCATATGAGCGGCCACAGTGGGCCAGTGACAGCTCAGCCCCAGGCATTACCCCACTAGCGCCTAGCAGCTCACCTGAAGACCTGCTTGCGCTGCTGCAGTCGCCTCATCATGTCGCTGCTGCTCCACCTGTTGACCAGCTGCTCCAGGTACGAGAAGCTGGGCACAAACACCACCATACCCTCAGGCACAACAGCAGCAATGTTCAGCAGCAGCTGCCCCAGCTCGTCCATCACTGCTAGGTCGTGTCTGCTGTCATGCCTGAGGGTGAGGGGCAGCCCTGAGGGGCCACAGCCAATGGACACCGCCAGCAGCTGATCTGCAGGCACCACGTGGCCGCACTCAAAGTGCACCAGGCGCTCATCAGGCACGCCGGGGAACAGCTGCGCCTTCAGGCCCTCCACAGGGGCCAGCGTGCCAGACACAAGTAGCACTGAACGGGCACTGGACAAGAGACGGCCAAAATGGCGTGCTGCATTAAGCAGTATGTAGCGCATGTGGCCTCCACGGCCAGTTGAGGCAGATAGCGTGTCCTCTCTGGATGCCTCTGTGCTGACTTGCTCAATGATGACTCTGCCATCATCGTCAGAGTTTGTGAGAGACAAGAGAAATGACACAAAGCTGTGGATCGCCGACACACCATCACGGGCTGACAGCTGACCTAGGTCAGGTTCCTGATGCTGATGTTTGCTTTGCCTGCTGTTGTTATCTGCCCGGCTTGCTGCTTCAAGTGTCTGTTGCGCAACAGCTTGTACCTGCTGCTGCTGCTGCAAACCTACTGCTCCTCCTGCTTGAGTTACAGCTACCGCAGAGTATCCTGACACCTGCATACAAGATTGAGAAGTTTCGGACCCTATTTACACTACACTGCACACCACTAGATGACATTTGCCAGTGTGTACTTTCACAGCATAGTCAAAATCAAGCAGTGCTAGTACTCTCCTGTAGCCACTTCATGTCCTACCAATAATGATGGGAGTTGTGACACGGCACAGTGCCTGCTGGTATGCCTGCTGCTGTGAGGTCTCACCTTGTACGCCAGCTTGTTGTCTTTCACCCATCTTGCCAGTTCAAACATGTTGACGTTGTCAATACCCAATTCAAACAACAGGTCATTGACAGCCACTACGCGGCCAGCAGTGCCCTTGTCAGGTCTCCCAGCACTGCTGCTGGTACCGGGTAGCATGGGCTGCACAATGCACCTATGCAGTGCTGCTGCAATGCGCAGCAGCAGCTGCACATATTGTGTGTTAGCCGGGTTGAGGAGTGACCTGAAGCGCTCATAGTATGCCTTGAGGCTCCGCTGAACAGAGAGGAGCTGCCAGGCTGCAGCAAACCACCAGAGCAAGAGCAACAGATTAAAAGCAGTGTATACAAGTGTCAGATGTTAAGCAGATCTACAATTGGTGAAGGCTGTGTGGAGTGGCCTCCAAATATTCAGCCCAAGAACTGCCCCTGACGGTTGGTTGCTGCCTGGAATCACTGTGGTGGCGCATTGCCTTGACTGTTTGTGACACTGCTGATGCAATAGAAACTTGCCAACAGATGTTCCTGCTAGGCGCCGCCTGACCAACTCATGGCATCACCCACCCGTGTGCGGCACTCATGGTAAAGCAAGGCAGCTGACCTGACACTGCTGCACTGTGGGCTGCATTGATGGCATCCAGCAGGTTGTGTGCCTCATCAAACACAACTACAGCATCATCCAGCTGTATGCCGATGCTCTTCCGTGCATCAGGCATGAGTATGGTGCTGTAGGGAGCAAGGATCACGTCAACCTGGGGCACGGCTCGCCGGGAAGCATAATAGGGACACACCTGCAGCTCACAACAGCAGAGGAAGCAGCAAGTACTCATTTCTCACAATCATAAGTAGAAAAAGAGCAGTCTTGGTTTAGTCTGTCCAGGTTTTGTAGCTTTACAGGTTGTATGTATGTGCTGCTGGCACCCAGATCCTGTCCTGCCCGGCCACTTTAATGAGAAGCTGCCCTGGTCACTTTCCCATACCTTGTGCTGCAATGATCAACAGCTGTATGGCTACTGTCACCTAGATGACGACTCATGAAAGGAGAATGATGTATGGTTTCTTTCCCTGTTTGGAACTGCACAGATACACACATGTGCAAAAAGCCGAATTAGCCTGAGGGCAGACGACTATAGCCGAGCCACATTGGGCAGCTGCAACAGCTGTGGAGTCAACCAACAAGGTGCAAACAAGAAGAAAACAGCCACAGCCTGGCTTGCAGCCTTCTGCTCACTCTCTTCTTCTTGCCCAGTTTTGCCAGTTCCTCCACATCAACAGGCGCCGCGAGCATCAAGTCTGTGAACTCATCCCAGGCAGCTGCACTGCCCTCTGCACGAAGGTATGGACACCCACTGCTCGCCACCTCCTGGCCGTGCTTGCGCTTCTTGCCAGCTTGCATGAAACCTACAAGGTGCTGGCTGCCATTGCTGCCGTCTGTTGCTGCTGCCTGCCTGCTGCTGGTGCTTGCTGAGGTTCTGCGGCGCTGCAGGTCCAGGCAGCGCTCATTGATTTGTGTGAGGGTCTGAAGGTTTGATACCTGCACCATGCGACCCCCGGTTGGTCTGAGTTGTGAGCCTGGAACTCTTTCCCATTGGTCCCTTTTGTTGGTGCAAGAGGCAGCAGCTTCATGCATGATGCATCTGTGTTCCAGGACCATGAGATTCCCAACATGGCCATGATGTCAATGGCTGTAAGCAAAGGAAATGTAGACAGCAATCAATGCCTGACCTGTTCATTGACACAGAGCGTCTTCCTGGACCCTACTGCCGCCAGCATTATACTGTCAGCAAACCTGGTGCGATGGAGCTCTCCAACAAACTGGGACAGCTGTGAGTGTGTGCGGCTGCAGAAAATCAGCTGGGGCCGCTTGACTGGCACTGAATGTTGAGGTAACGCATTCATTGTGGGGCCGTCTCTGGTCTCTGGCTCCTCATCGCTGCTGCCACTGATGTACCCTGTGTCTGCAGCTGTGTCTTTGGCGCCCCGGTCTCGTGTTAATGCTGCAGTGCCATCATGTATGAGAAACTCCGAGATGTCTAACCCTTCGTCATCCAGCACTTGAGGGGTCTGATTCTACAGCAACAAACATGAAAACTGTCCTGTAGCCAAGGCAGGCACCATGTGCCGGCGACACAGATACCCTCAAGGATTGGCACCTGCATGTATGTTCAGTGCACACCTGAAGCCAGCCAGCTTGGCCAGCATACAACCAACTTGACGTTGCCTGACAAAAGACCTTCCATGCTGTACAATGTCAAGACTGCGCTGCTGCAGTCTCATCATAGGATGTAGGCGTACCTGCTTCTTCTGCCGCTGTTGGACTCGCGTCCTCGCCTGTGACTGCTGCTGCTGCACAGGTGGCGTTGGCGCCGTTGCAGAGCTGTTGATCCAGCCTGGCAAACCAGAAAAATCTTCTGCAGGTGGTAAGGATTGACGTATGGGTGCTGAAGCACAGGGAGTAGTGACTGGTAAGCTCAAGGGCTTGGCACGGGTGCACGGTATAGCAGCTCATCTGGTGCACATCTCTTGTACCTTGTTGACTTGTAGCTGCTGCCGTTTGCCGTTGAATATCGTCCTCCAACCATTTCAAAGAGCTGCAGATAAGGCTCAGCGTCTTTCCAGTGCCTGCACACAACAAGCTGGCATGAGCACCTGCACACCCACCATCCTGTGCTTAAAAAAGACAATGGGCACCTGTAGGACTCTCAAACAAACCAATTTGCCTCTTATTCAACGTCTCATAAACTTTCCTCATCAGCTGCTGCTGTATATCATATGGCGGGTAAGGAAAGGATGCATCGAACTGTTCAGGAGGGCACGTGTCCAAAGCTGCCATTCAAAGGCTTAGTGATTACGCTACGTAGTACAACAATTATGATGCTGTTTAGTGCTTCGCAAGATGCTGGACTTTGCCTGTCTGCAAACAAACGTCCAAGATAATTTATGCTGCAAGGCATTGGCAGAGTCACAGCAGGCCCACAGTGCAAGCTGCATCAAGTCAGCCATATCGACACCTTCACGAACGTGGGTGACAGGGCTTACGGCAGTACAAAGCAAGGCATCGCTGCAGATGGCAAAAGCCATGTGATCAAGTTCTACATTGTCGCAAGGTTTCGGCGCTCAGTTGTTCTACCGTCACCACAGCTTTGTATCCATGATGCGTAGTGTCCTGCCGTGTGCTCTGACCAGCTGACAAGAAGTTACTCAGGCCCCTTGTCAAGTCACCCAGCAGGTACTGTCAGATCTGTGATGTGCTGGTTGGCTAACCAAACAATAATCTGCTTAGTTTCTCAAAAGCCGCTTGGCAGCAGGGAACAAATTCTGCTTCTGCACGCACACCATGTGATAGCTAGTAATGTGCAGGCTGGCAGCCTGGCAGGGGAGACCCCAGAAGCCGGGCTGGGTGACTCTGCCAGAAACGCTCATCGTGAGCATTGCAATGACTACCAGCAACATGGTTGCAGCTGCCAGAGGGTTAACTTTGGCCATTATCTTGCAGCTGCCATGTGCCGTGCCACCTTGCTGCCTCATCAAATGAAAACTCATTGCCACAACAGCGGCAGTACAAAAACAACCTAAAAACAGCGGCAGCTGCGCAGCTCTATCATGTCATGTCATGACATCACATCCATCCTTAGAGTCACTATGTTAGAGAACCATCAGACTCTGGCAACACTGCAGCGCGGTCCTGCAGAGTTGCATCACCAGCATTGCTGCCAGGGAGCAACCGATGCTGATGTGGCAAGCGATTCCGATTGCCTCATTTGCGTCAGATGACATCATGAAAGCTACATTACAAACACAACATGAATTGGTTAAGAATGCAGTGATATATGAATCACAAGTCAAACCATCCTTGAGCGCGTGCCCCTGCAGCAATGTTACTTACTACCGCATCAACAGGCGGCAGCTTGTATTAACACAAGACATGCAGAGGCACTGAGATCAAGAACAAGATTACACAATGTCCAACCCTGCCTCTGCTTCAGTGAGCCACGGAGGGATCCCCCTCGCGGTCTGGCCATGTAACCAAGCCAGGCAGCAACAACACTGGTGTGCCACGGAGAGATCCCTCTCACGGTCTGGTACACACATAGCTCCCAACTAAACGCTGCTCTGGGCTCCTGGAATTCTCAACAAACAAACATCCCTTGACCAAAACTAAGAAAGTCTCTGCCAGGTCCGAACAGTACTGATTGCAAAAACCTACTGCAGATTGGCGGTGACAGCTCCAGCTATTGATGGGAATGACTTAGCTTGTGACCATGTGCAGCTGAACAATTCCGCTAGCAGCAGCTGCTGTCCGCTTAAAAGATGGCCCCAGTCTGCTGCTTCTCCTTCTCATAAGCCTCTGCGGGGAAGCAGTCACCATATGATAACATCATACACATGGCAACTACAGTAGTAGACACTCTTCAGGTGCTGGTGGGCAGTAAAGTAGCAGGCTGCGCTAACATAGAACCATGACAACAAGCCCATGATAACAAGCTTAGCAAACTCACCGTAGTATTGGTAGATGATGGTAACAGCCAGCAGTATACCAGTGCCAGACCCAATAGCTCCCATGAAGTCGGCCACAATGGTCAAGGCTCCAATGCACATGCCACCAAAGGCAGCAGCTGTGGGGATGTATCTGTTCAGCTCCTTCTTCAGGCTGGACTGTGTGTCACGGTGACCCTGCGGTGTATATGCCATACAGATGTACATACTGAAACAGCCAGTGCCGTTGGGCACACTCCCATGCCAGGACACCTCGCAGACAGGCAAGTGCTGCTAGTGCACTGTAAAGACTGCTAGTGCAACGTGCTTGACCGGCTGCAGAGACACCCACCTGGATGAACATCTGCTGCTCCTTGAGCTGCTTGGCCACATCGCTGGCACTGGAGCCTGAAACCTCGATCCACGTCTTGGAGAAAAGAGCGCAGGCTGTGAGCATGAACGCTACGTAGAAAGCAGCATGCACCGGGTTGGCTGCTACCTCAGACAAGGATCCAGGTGGACTGATGTAATAGGCAAGACCACCCACTGGGATCATGTTGCCTCCATAATCAGACTCTTGCCACCTGCCCAGAAGCTGGACCTGCAGAAAATATTGCCACAACAGTAGAAAGACACACTGTGTGGTCAGCATACTGTCCAGAGAGCATTGTGAGCAATGGCAGAGTGGAGCGTGCTGATTTCTGAACCGCTGTTCCTTCACAATAGCAACATAAGCTGTGCTGAAGCTGCCAGAAGACTTGACACTGTGCAATGGAAACTTGTCAGCAACTGCCACACCACACTGATGTGCCGGATCATACTCACTAGGAAGTTTCCGCCATAGCGCTTGTACAACAGCTGGCTGATGAAATACATGTTTGACACCAGAGCTGAGTAAAGGATGATTGGCATATTCGAGGTGTAGAACAGCTTGATTGGGTATGTGCCCTGTTGGCCACGTGAGCGCTTGTTGCGGACAGGCAGGTCGACGCGGAAGCCCTGGAAGTAGATTACCACCAGGAAAACCACTATTGTTGCCAGTAGGTTGGTGATGTTGGGCAAGTTGGGCCTGTAGAACGCCTCCTTCAGGGCCCTGACTTTGTCACTACGGGTCAGGAGGAGGTGGAACAGGGCAATGACAGCGCCTTCAAACTCAGCACCACGGGCACCTGCAGGAGGCAGAGCAGCATACTCAAAAATGCCCATCCAAAACAAGGAATATCAATGCCTTGACCGCTTGGCCAGTGCCTGCAGCTAGGTGCGACTTGTGACACATGCGTTACTGCTGCAATATGATACATCGAGTGTTGACATTGTGGTGATCAAGGCGAAGTGAAATACCAAAACAAATACTAAGCCCCATGAGCGGGTTGTTGGTTCACTAGACTAAGACCAGGAAGGGGTGCATTGTGCTGATTCACACTGCACCAGGCAGAAAGTCCACACAATCAGACACTGCACATCACATGCATGAACGTGACCTAAAAACGTGCACTGCAGAGCACACCTAGGTAGACTGCAGAGCTCAAGAGGCCTGACCCTCATCTCCCAGCAGCACGTACCAGTGACAGTGTAAGGACTGAAAGCCTTCCAGATAATCTGCTCACAGATGTTGGTGGCGATGAACAGAGAGATTCCAGATCCCAGACCATAACCCTTCTGTAGTAGCTCATCCAGGCAGATGACGATGATGCCAGCGAAGAACAGCTGCATGATGATGAGGATGGCATTGATGGCCCCAAGCTCACGGACATCACCATACATGCCCGACACCACGTATGCCACAGCTTCACCGATGGTGATCAATACACCAAGAAGTTTCTGAGCTCCATTGAGCAAATCCCTGTCCGCTTTGACACTGTTGTCGACGTCGATTATCTTGGATCCAGCCAACAGCTGCATGACCAAGCCGGAGGTGACGATGGGGCTGATACCTAGCTCCATGCAGGTGCCCCTGTTTGATGCCATGATAACTCTGGCCCAATAAAAGGGGTCTGCGCCAGAATTCGTCTTGATCCCATACAGCGGGAGTTGAGAGCAGACAAGGAACACGAATAGGGTCACAGCTGTGTATAGGACCTTCTCTTTGAAAGGTATTTTCCTATCAGCCTGCTGAACATCTGGCAGTACACTCAGAAAAGGCCGGACCAGGTTGAGCACCTGCAAACGAACTCAACGGGAGTCAGCCCGGGCCCCTTGCAACACTCTACTCCCCAAGCAAGCACCCGATAGTCTGTCTCTACCTTGAAGCCCATCCTTGAGAAGAGCCCGCGAGTACTGGCTCACGACTGAAACAGCTAGAAGCCGTCAACTACTACTTGCCAACACGGCCACCTAGCAAAGTTGTACGATGATGCGCTGTTCCTTGACGACACGCGAAAAATCTGCGGATTTTGGCGTGCTCTGCCTGTGGTGCTTCTGTGCGTTTCAACCACCTGTTACCAGCTTGGTTATACCCAGCTGGACAGTGTGAAGAGGGCTTGATCGGTGATCTCATTGTATCTCGAAGCACATTGTTTATAAGTTTCGCCATAACAGCCATTGTATCACAGAGAAAATTGCTGCGATGACCGGGCCTGATGGGACCAATTCGGCCCCTCCCGAAACCTTTTTGAACCTGGAAGAATTAGAAGGTCTAGCAAAATTAAAACTTACCAAGATGGCATACGATTACTATGCCGGAGGAGCCAACACAGAGCAAAGTGTGAGGGACAATAGGGCAAGCTTTGCAAACTACAGGATATTGCCGCGAGTACTTGTGGATGTGACTCATGTGGACACAAGCTGCAGCATGTTTGGTAAGTCTGTGTAATGCGCTTTGATTCCAGCCTGCTGTCTGTTAATCCCTTGATAGATATGTATGCCCGCCTATTGCCAGCCTGGCACAGCAGCTGCCCCATCTGCACTGCGTCACTGAGCAGCGCTGCTGTGGAACTTGCTTACACTTGACCAGGGTACAAGATGGCAGCACCTATCATCGTGGCACCTATGGCCATGCACGGGCTGGCTCATTCCTTGAAAGAACTTGGGACAGCTCGTGGTGCTGCTGCTGCACAAATGCCTATGGTGAGCAGCTTACATGGTCAGTGAGCAGAGCGCAAAATGCAGCTGTGCCCCCAGCAGCTGGCTGTGCAGCATGTGTAAGGCGTGGCCGGTGAGGACAGATAATGTCTGAGAGCATCATCTGCTGCATTTACAGGTTTGACCAAGGTATGGCTCTGACGTCCTGCTGATGCAGACTGTGTCCACTATGGCAAATATGGGGCTGGAGGAGATAGCTGCACAAGCAAACCACCCCTGCTTGCTGTTCCAGCTGTATGTCATCAAAGACAGAGAGCTTGTGACTCATTGGGTACGCACGGCTGAGCTGGCAGGCTACAAGGCGCTGGTGGTTACAGTGGACGCACAGCGCCTGGGAACAAGGGAAGCGGATGAGCGCAACAGGTACGCAGCGCATAAGCCTGTTGTCCGCACACCTGCTGCATTCTGCACAGGGCCTGACTCCAATGAGCTAACATTCCAACGTGTGCTCAGATGCTGACCTCTCACCATACTTGTTGTTGTGTTTGCTGTTGACTGTCTCAGATTCCGGCTGCCTGACCATCTTGAGATGGCCAATCTGCAAATGCTGGCAGACAAGCGCTCATTGCGCCACTCGGGTCAGGTGCTGAATGTGCGTGAGAGCAGCAGAGGTTCGGGGTTGTTTGAATTGTTTGCAAAGGAGGTTGACGACTCCCTCACATGGGAGATAATACCCTGGCTCAGAACCATCACAAAGCTGCCAATATATATAAAGGTGAACAGCAGGCTGGGGCATAACAGGGATGCAAATGCTGCTTCTGCTGGCAGCAGCCCAAGACCTGATGCGTTTGCGCTGAGCATTGCCTTGATATGTTGTGATGAGGCGGTGTATGGATCCTGGTCCAGCAATGAGGTCGTACTGCACCCTGCAGTGAGATGCAAATTGCCTCTGGCTGTGCCCTGCAGTGTGCATGATCATCATGGGTACATTACTGGACATGATTTACGTGCGTGCAGGGTGTGTTGTCGGCAGAAGATGCTCGTCTGGCTGTGCAGTATGACGTGGACGGCATCATTGTCAGCAATCATGGCGGCAGACAGCTGGACTACTCCCCTTCTGCGTTGGATGTGCTGCCAGGTGGTTGCCACGCAGCAGCCAGGAATGCATGCCTTCACAACAACCACCCTAACATCAGCATTGCTCCTTGTATTGAGCTAGTTTGCGCTGTAGTATGCAGCAGCCAATGCGCCTAGTTCACTGCATCCACCAGGCATCCTGATCGCCCTGTACATCATGTGCATGCTGGGAATGCTGGGCGCCTCGGCCACAGCCAGTGGTGACAATCATTTGTGTTCTGCATGTCACTTGCTTCACAGCTATTGTTGCTGCTGTTGGTGGCAAAATCCCTGTGCTCATGGATGGTGGCATTCGCCGAGGAACAGATGTACTGAAGGCACTGGCACTTGGGGCTAAAGCAGTGTTGCTGGGTAGGCCAGTGCTGTATGGGTTGGCGGTTGGAGGGCAGCAGGGCGTGACACAGGTATTGGACAAGCTCAGACGAGAATTGGAGCTGGCCATGGCACTGTCTGGCTGCAGGACAGTGCAGGACATAGAGTCACAGCAGCTGCTGCAGGTGCAAGGAGCAGTTCAATTACCAGTAACAGCAAACGTTGGCGGGCAGCATACAGGAAATATCAGCACTAATCTCTCAAGCAGCACGGCAGCGGTTGTGCGCAGTGACTGCAGCGTGGAAGACAGCATTGCTGGTGGCAACAGCAACAGCAGCAGTGCAGTCACAGGGCATCCTTGCATGTCAGCCACCCGTGGCAACAGCTCAAGAACAGATGAGAATGTATCTAAGTGGTATAGGAGTCGCTTGTAATGTGCTGTTGGTCCGCGAAGCGTGGCATGAGATACTCCGCCTTTGGCGCGATACTTGTTTTGGTCTTCAATGGAGAACAACAAAATTACCCTGATAGATATTCCTGAGATCATACGTATGATTTATTGTCTAACCTAGTCAGCCGATGCCAGTCCCCTGCATTCCAGCTGGGCACTGACAGGTTGGCCAGCTTCCTCGCCTGACCGACACCCATGCATGAGGTTCCTGATGGGGTACGCACCAGACATATTTTCAACCAAACAGTATTATTTCGTGCATTTCTGATCGCGCCTGCAATTTACGGCAGCAGGCGCTCTTGCAGACCCGAATGGATGTGTCCTATGCCGCAAAGTGTAGCATAGACTCTCTTCCGTATTGATCGAACCAATGCACTGTAGGACCCTGCAGCTGCGTCAGCCCACCGCCTGCCTTATATAGCCGTCAACGTGGTCCAGGTGCCATCAGCGGAGAAGAGTATAGGGGTTACGATTGCTGGAGATATTAGCAAAAGCTGAATCGCAAGCAGAAACGTGAGTATGCATTGATGTGTGAGCGCTTGGCAAGGCTTCTGGCGGGTCCTGCTGCATAGCTTGTTCCACTACAGCCCAAATGGCCAGCAAACTCAGTACAGCGTAAGCAGGGATTTTGCAACGTAGATCATGAGTACAATTCATAATGTCATCTATGAGTTATTCTCGTAAATAATTCGTAAAAATGGCACTGTGCTGATGGGCGCTTGCAGGTACCTGGTTCGTGAGCATACAGCAGCACCAGCACCTGCAGCCATGGCCAAGCAGTCACCATCAGTCACGTTCCAAGAGCCACCCCCTTCAATCCGAGCTGCTGGTGAGCCGGTCACAACCAGGATGCGCTATTCTCAACTGCTCAAGTCTATCACTGGAGGGTCTATGATCAGTGGCCCGCCATTAGATTCGTCAGCGGCAGACCAGATGAGGAGAACATTCGACAGCTCAGCGTTGCCAGCCAAGCCAGCAATGAAGCAGCCGCTCTACAAAACTCCCAGCAGCGAATACCCAGTAGTGCAGGAGGGTGCACTGCAACAGTTTGCAGTGAGGCAGGAGCCTAATCATGCAACAGGAGTGACACACCTGACTAGGGGTGGAGCAGCGTTGGCATCAGCTTTGGGTGAACAAGACATTCCACCAGCTTGCCCCCCACCTGCTCCACCAATGAGCGGCCAGCGGACAGCAGAACATCTGGAGAAGCAGGCAGCGGATGCAGGCAGGCTCGCCTCTAACAGCCTCGTGATGCTCAAGCCCCTCGCTAGACAGCAGCTGCCATGGGAGAGCAAGGATTCAGCAGCAGAAGCAGCAGCAGGCAGCCATAACAGCATGAATATGCGACAATCTTATGATGCTGACGACTCAGTCCTGCTGGATCAGGATGCAGGGTCTCACCACTTTGCAGCCCAGCATGCAAGCATATCTAGTGCAGCAGCGGCAGCACGGTATGGATCTCCTGCATCTTCCGGAGATGCCCCGCATGTCACAATACAGCTGGCACAAACGACAGTACCAACTGGCAAAATGCGATATACACCACCTTCCATTCCGGTAGCTGATGATGTGAGCAGCACAGCAGCACAGCTACGGGACCAGGATCCATCAATGGACAACTGGCAGCAAGGACACTTCCTGGCTCATGACGCAACAGCAGCAGCAGCAGATGGTGTTGATGATGTGGATGAGGCAGACAGCGATGGGCCTATCATTCCTCCAGGCCACCAGGAGCCTTTACCAATATTCTCAAGGCAGCTGACGGTCCGTGCGGTCATTGCTGGCCTCATTGTGGGCTTTGTATTCGTATTGCTCACCATGCGATTATCCCTGGTGACAGGAGCAGCTGCCAACCTGCAGGTTGTCATTGCTGGCAGCTGCTGGGTGCTTTTAAAGACATATTCTTGCCTCTTCGGCCGTGACATGCAATGCATACGTGCGCTGACATCCCAAGAGGTGGCAGTAGCAGCTTCAGCAGCTCTGGCGGTTGCCGGCAGTTCTGCAGCAGGAGGCTTTGGCACTGTACTGCTGGCCATCCAGGCCCCTATTGCTCAGAGGGTGGGCAGCAGCGTGCCTGGCAACCTTCCAAGCCTTGTGTGGAGCCTTGACTACTGGAGGCTTGTGTGCTATCTGCTGGTCGTGGGGTTGGCAGGTGCTATGCTGATGTTGTCCTTCAGGAAGCTGCTCCTGGCCCGACCTTCCATGACCTTTGCCACGGGTGCAGCAGCGGGGCAGCTCATCAACACGTTATTCACCCCACCCATGTCTTATCATGGGCACAAGCAGGTCAGAATCTCGGAGTATCAATCTGCAGCAACAGCAGCAGCAGTAGGACATGTCGAGTAGACAGATAGCCAGGCGTCTTGGGCTTCAACCATTTGTGTGCAATGAGCAATTGCTTGCGGTTGTCACTTGAGTGGAAGGCTTGGTGGTTGCCGTGATAGCATGATCACAGTGTTTCCAGCACAGCACTAGCAGCACTGCTGTCATCCCGCGTCTCACTCATCCTGGTTCATGTGTCCTGCAGATGCATCGCTTTGCCCAGTGGTCGGCCATCAGCTTCCTATTCAGTGGCTATCAGTGGGTGTTCAACAATCCCGCATGCAATGGCTTCATCCGCTTTCCCACCTTCGGCCTGCAAGCATTAAGCTATACATGGAATTTTGACTTCCAGCTGCCATTTGTTGGTCTGGGCATCCTTGCCCCTGTCAGTGTGGCCTGGTCCCTGGTTGTAGGAGGTGAATGCGGTGAAGCTGCCACAGTTACATAATGCTGCAGTTGGCCAGACAGTAGCTTGCTTTCAGACATTGCTTTAGCTGCATCCTCAACTTCAGCAGACATGACATGGCATCCTGTTGGTCCGCAGTCTACACACGCCAACTGCCCAGTCAGCAGCATTCCAGTACAGCAGAGACTGCACACTTCGAGCACAGCTGTTGCTAGCCAAGTTCCTCCACATATATCACCCATGTGTGTGTTGCTGCTCAGGTGTCCTGACGTGGGGTCTGCTGTGGCCAGTATTCTCCAGCAAGGAGGGCTCTTGGTTTCCGAGAGGTCTTGCTGCAGATGATATCAGAGGAGCTTACGGGTACCACCTGGTGGCAGCAATGGCCCTGCTGCTGGCGGATGCTCTTTACCACTCCATCAAGGGGATACTGGGTTTTGTGTCAGACCGCAAGCTGGCAGATCGATGTCGGTCTCAGGAGCCAGCAACAGTGCCTGGTACGACTGGTGATGAGCAGAAGGACCCGGAGCAGCTCGCAGGCACGGATGTTGAGCTTGGTCCCGGCCTCAAGAGGAAGCGGACCACCAGCAGGAGGAGGGCAGCTTGGAGGCCAGAGGCCCTCAGCATTATTGAGACAGACACACTGTCTGATGCGAGTACACTGCAATTTGGCATGGCTGCAATGGAAAGGACGCTCAGGCAACACATCTTCATGGCAGATAGTGCCATCAGCTGGGCAGGTGTTGCAGGGTTTGTGTTGCTGATGGGTGCGGCTGTTGCTGCTTTGCCCAACTTGTTCGGCTTTGCAGCAGGGGCAGCTGTAGGAGGCGGAAGCAAGACGGCAGCAGCTGCCGCCAGCAGCCTGATGTATTATCATGTCCTTGTAGCTGCTGTTCTTGCTGCTGTGGTTGCACTGGCCAGTGCCCGTGGAGCTGGTGTGACCAGTATTAACCTTGCTGACGCGTATACCAAGCTGGGTATCCTCATCTTCAGTGCTTGGGCTGGCAGTGGTATTGGCAGCACAGGTGCAGGTCTGCTCTGTGGTGGGCTGCTGTGTGGTGTGGCAACATCTGCTGTCAATGCCATGTATGCATGGAGGGCTGGTTTTATTGTGATGGCCAGCCCCAGTGCAGTATTTGTATCGCATATGATTGGGTTGGGCTTTGGCTGCATTCTTACACCTTTGGCGTGGCTGTTGTTTGATTCAGTGACGCCGTTCAGCGGCGTGAGTGCAGACAGCTTGTTTGCATCTGATGGTTTCTTTGCCTCTCCTCTTGCTGCTGTTTTCAGGTCTACTGCAGTTCTTGCAGGCTCAGGTTTGTCAGCTTTGCCACTGCATGCAGTATGGGTTGGCCTAGGAGCTGCTGTAGTAGCTTTCATTTTAAATGCTTTGCGGGACATGCTGCCTGTGCAAGCTAGGGGCTTGGTACCCATTCCTGCAGCTGTTGGTGTGGTGTGTCTGTCGGGTGCAGCAGTTGCAGTGGATCTTGCTGTTGGAGCTGTAGCAAGGATCGTGTGGCGCTTGAGGTATCCCCGTAGTGCTGATGCCTATGCCCTGGTGGTGGGTTGTGCGATGATCGCTGGTGAGGGTCTCTGGGGTCTAGGTAATGGCCTGTTGGCTGCATTCGGCAAGCAGGGGCCCATCTGCATGTCCTTTGCTTTGGCACCTACAGCATGAGCCATACGTTGGCAGCGGTTGATAGTAAGGCCTATGACAGTGGGTGATGAACAAAGGGTTCCAACAGGGGGCTGCGAATCATTCTTGTTGAACAATATTGTGTTGATGCCGCATGGTGGCACCTGACATCGGATGCATCCGCCACGGTGGCGGCCACCCAACAAGAATCCAGGTCTGAGCACATGTCCAAAGCTTATGGTTCCTGTAATGGTTAGGACTCCAGTAATCTACTTACTAATGGCCTGGTAGGCTATCACAGGATCAGGTGCTGGACCAGTGCCACACTATTGCTTCATGATCTACTGTTATGTTTTTCACTGCTGGCAATGCTAATAAGCCCTCAAAGTTGTCAAGCCTGTGACTTGATGCCAATCAATAGAGGAGTTGCAGTCACCTCAAGTCATTCTGTCTCATGACCCTTTCATACATGTGCATGAATGCGCATTATATCAGAGGGCGCATTATTTCAGATGTATTTGTTCAACAAACACACATGGCATATGTTGTGCAGCGGCGATGATCTTGTAAGGTTGATGCAGCTGCTGCCAGCAGTGTGAATGAAAACAACAACGGCAACATCAATGTATGATCACCTGGATGCGCTGTTGAAAATAAAGGTATTATAGGCTGTGCGAAAGTCGTCTGTGGATGCAAATGGAGCTGATAGGGTTTTCAGACATACAATTAATGACTACTTGAGTTTGCTAGATCGCTTGGAGTCACCAGCCCCTCTGGAGCTGACTAGAGTGACGGTGACTCATTGCTAGCATACGCCAGCCTTTACATACCTCCTAGAAGGTTAGACCAATTGACTTGCAAGTCAGGATGCAGGCAGCAGGAAACGGACGTCTAATGCAGCTGCAGATGAAACAGGAGCAGTAAATCAACCCATCCATGCCTCTTAGGCCCTCACGTGCGGGCGCACCCACCCTGAGGGGCACACAGCGGCCCGCTGTAAAAGATATTTAGTAGTATGCAGCAGGGGTTATATGCACAGATCAATCATTCATACGGCTCAATTTCTTTTATACATACTTCAAAGAGATGGAGCCATGCAACATTGGATGAGCTGGCCGCCAGCGGCTGCTGTTGTTGTCACACTGCTGTTCTTGAACCAAGACATAGCCTACTTGTTTACAGTTTCTAGGCTGTATCGTACCTATCCTTGCTTAACAGGACGCATCTAATATGCTGGTACGGCCGAGCCAAAAAACCCTTGGGCAGTGACCGGCACTCCCATCGATGCAGGCACTGAACAATCTGTACTGGGTTGTGCACGTCCTCATATAAGACAACTTTTGGGTTTACGAGTCATGAGGGCTGTGAAAAACCGCAAACAGCGTGGCAAAGCAAAAGTTCCACAAGGAACTGGTGGGACTTGGGGTGAGTAGTTGCCCGCTGCTGTTTCGCGGTCAGACACGTCCAGTCAGAGCAACTGTAACATAGTAGTGCATATGTCATCCAGGCAACGTCATGAGACGTCGGGCCTCAGGCCCGTCTACCACAGGCTGTGGTCCACAGCTTGACACCGTAACCCGATCGGGCAGCAGCTTCTTGGCAAGAGTAGCAGATGCAACAGCTATCTGTCACCTTTTCAATTATCCTTGACTGCAGATTTCTCCTCATCAGCTGTCGTGTGTGTCGCACATCAGCCTGGGATGCTTTGGCTATTGAACAATTTGGACTGCACAAATGGCATAAAAATGGCATAAAAATGACATTTTGGTTTCCGCATGTACTAGCTTCACAAGGACAGGTCATGAAACGCATGCTACCTGCGCAGTGGAAGGGCTGATCTCGTAGTCGTTATGGCCCAGCAAAGCGCCCCCCTGCGTGACTCAGAAATCAGCTTAGTAATATGTGGCTTAGCGGAGGCTCTATGGCCAGCCAATCAGCAGCTGCAGACTGATGGTGCAGCGAGATACTGGCAATTGTCAGGGGCAGACTGTCCTCAGATACCTCTGGAGGTGTGTGCACTGAGGATAACGCACGCACTCTAGCCATCAGTTGGGCTTGGCCTGGTACCAGCTCAACATGCCCAGCTTATTGACAGACATCGGTGCAGCAGTCTGCTCTGAAAATGGCTCAACTGCGAAGAGCTGCATCTGTTGTCCGCAGGTGTTGAAGGTAATTGACAACTTCCTCCCCAGCACAGATCAGCAGCAGCTGCGCCTGTAAGTCGGCCAGTATTGTTGCAAACCAAGGACCTTGCACAATAGCTAGTGGGGCCTTTTCCGTGAGCAGACTGACACACCAGGCATGGAAACCAATTGAGTCACCAACACTAGCCGCATTTCAGGGCAGTTTGAGGCGCTGGCATAGCTGTTGTACAGGAACAGATGATGATTATGTGCGCAATTGGTGCTGATGATGCCATGCAGGTTGCTGTCTATGCTACAATACAGACTGCCCACCCTGCTGCTTGCTGGCCGATACAGCCTCAGCCTCAGACCGCCATTTGTCCGCTCTGTGCCTGAGATGTCTGTGAAGGCCCGGCAGGCAGCACTGCACAGCTGGGCACACTCATGCCTCCCAATCTTGCGCAAGGTGCGTCTAGGGTTTAATAGCAGTGCCTTCCATCAACTTGTGCTGGCTGAGTATATCAATGCCATCGAGGTCCTTAATGCACAGATACAGCAGCTGCCAGTGGATGAAAGTGGCTTCGAGCACTGTTGCGAGCATTTCTGGAGCACGGCCCCTTTAAAACAACCATCATAAGGCTACTAAGCACCTGCATTCGCCGCTGACATTTCAGACGTACAAGGCCCTCAAATCTGTCATAGCAGCAGCAGTCATGAGCCACATTGACCCAGCTACAGGTACC
Source organism: Coelastrella sp. MACC-549 (assembly GCA_018290735.1). Lineage (NCBI taxonomy): Eukaryota > Viridiplantae > Chlorophyta > Chlorophyceae > Sphaeropleales > Scenedesmaceae > Coelastrella > Coelastrella sp. MACC-549. The sequence goes on along the minus strand of JABEVS010000243.1, from coordinate 15,733 downwards.
AACCCGTTCTTTGAGGGAGTTGGCTACACGCCTGGCCACCAGTTTGTAGATAGAGACCTTGGCCCTGAGCAGCCTGTTGCTGCTGTTGAGGAGTTGCTGGCAACAGCCATTGTCGATCTGCCTGATGTGCTGTCACAGGGCTGTGATGCGGAGGTGAGAAACAGCAGCCTTGCACGTGCTGACACGCTTTGGGGGAAAGGGAAGCTTCTGCACCAAAAAGTGCAGGCGTGCTGCAATCTATGGGGACACGCTGATTTCTGCATCAACGGCAGCAGCCGGTCTCATGGGCTTGATGAGTGTCTGCTTCTGACAATGTATGCAGCAGACGATAAAACATGAGCGCTGTCTATGGGCAAAATGGGATTAGCAATTGTGCGAGCATGGAACCGGCTGGATGTGTGTGACCTGGTAGCAAATTCCTCCACCCTCTCTGTCCTCTTCATTCCGTTACAGGCATATTTGAATAAGAGAGGGTTTGCAACCCTGCCAGTACCCACAGCAGAGACGGGGGCAAAGGAGCATTTGCGTGGCGGCAGCAACAGCAGCAGCCCTTCCAGTGATGCCATACATCTGTACTATGATGCGGTCATTGTTGGTTCTGGTGCTGGTGGCGGTGTGTCAGCAGCCCTGTTGTCATCTGCAGGCATCAGGGTATTGGTCCTGGAGAAGGCCAGCTGGGTGCGCAGTAAAGGTACGCAGCCTTGCCACAATGGGCAGTTGGCAGGGTCTACCAGCATGCACCAGTGGTGCGAGTCAGACTGTCAGCAGTGGTCAGTGGTGTCACCACGTGCCTTGGGTGTGTCCCAGATCACTGCAATAGCAATGAATGATGTTGGCAGTCTCCCTGTCATCCCAGTACCTTGATCATGGGCAGCTGCTTGAGCTTGTGTCTGTGTCTGCTGCTGCTGCTGCTATGCAGACATGAGCTGGCTTGAAGGTGAGGCTCATGCTGAGATGTATGAGCGTGCAGGGTTCCTCACCACACATGATGCAGGGGTCAGCATACTGGCAGGAGCAACACTGGGTGGAGGTGAGAAAGGGGGGAGCCAGCGGAGCAGGGAGCTAGCAGTGGTAGCGACACATCGCAACATGCAACAGGAACAGAAGAACAGGCGCATATGCATGGCACAAGTTGGCGTGCCACCACAACGCGCACCACAACGGCATGGGCAGCTGTTCAATGCCTGCCGCATCTTGCAAGTACAGCTGGAAATGCACCTCGCTAGTGGTTGCAGTAAGTGCCAACATCAGGGACGGGTTTTGATCATCAGGGTTATCTGACACAGACACATATCCACCCAGTGGATCTGACAGCTGCCTGCACCTTTGATAACCAAGAGTGATGCATACAGCTGTGGCTGTCCCTCAGGTACCAAGATCAATTGGACTGCCAGCTTGAAGACCCCTGATCATGTGCGCCAGGAGTGGGCTTCTGCCCCTCACCACCTGACACACCTGGGCCCCGACTCGCCAGCTTATGATGCTGCACTCAACACAGTGTGCGGCCGTCTGAGCGTGTCAACCGACACTCACATGAGTGCGCCCAATGCCAAACTGCTGGAGGGCTGCCAGAAGCTTGGCTTTCATGCAGAGCAGCTACCCAGGAACTGCTTATCTAAGAAGTGCAGTGCTTACTGCAATTTTGGCTGCCGTAGTGGTCACAAGCAGAGCAGTGATGTGTGCTGGCTGACTGATGCTGTGCGCGCTGGAGCTCATGTGCTCACTGGGGTGGAAGGCCGCAGAGTCATTCTGAAGAAACAGGTTGGTGCCCGAGGACTGCGATGCATCCGGACTAAGAGTGCAGAGCAAGAGTGCAGGCCAAAGCCAGCGCCAGTGACAGTGGCCATGCCGCTCAAGAGTAGCACCAGCATAAACTTGTGCAGGTTGCATGTTGATGACCGTCCCTTGAGGGGATGCTGCTGTGTGGTAAAGGCTGTCCATCACCCAGGACTGCCCAACACACTGCTGTTGGTTGCTGACACAATCCAGGCCACTGGCAGCAAGCGCAAGAAGGTTGCAGGTCTGGTAGCAGTCTCTAGTTGCAGATCCCGCCCTGCTGCGCCAGACAACACCTTGCAGCAGTGCACTGTCATCATCCACGCCCCCATGGTTGTGAGCAGCTGTGGGTCAATCCACACACCAGCACTGCTGCTGAGGAGTGGGGTGAGGGTGGGAGGCAATGTGGGCCGCCACCTGCGCCTGCATCCAGCTGCCGGCATGGTGGGAATGTTCAAACAACAAGCAGCAGCACAGGAGCAGGCAGCAGCAGCAAGAGGCAGCATTCAAATGTACCAGGTGCGCAGGTTGCTGGATATGATTATTTGTCTGTGACAGTTGTGATTGGCTTGATGTGATGTAGATATGACACACCTTTGTGTGTGAGGATCCAGCCATTGCAGCAGGCGAGCCCTCTCAGTGGATGTCAGTCAGTCCTGCTGGTGACCACCCCAGCCTCATGAGCTCATCATGCACAGCCCCTGCTGTCTCTGTCTCAACAGGGTGTGTCTATGGGCGCTTTCTCTCGAGACGCTGCCAACTGGACTGCTGGTGGTTATGGTGCCATGGTGTCAGTGCCAGCAGCACACCCCGGCCTGCTGGCGGTGGTCAGTCCTGACAGCCAGCCTGGGGCACTCAAGGAGCTGCTCACACACCTGCCAGATGTGTCTTGTTGTGTCATATTTACCAGGGACAGTAGCAGCGGTAGGGTGGAGGTAGACAAGGAGGGCCAGCCGGTGATCAAGTACTGGCCGTGTAACCAGACCTTGCAGCACCTGCTGGATGTGAGTTATCAAGGGCATCTGCTGAGCTGCTACATGTTCCATAACCCCGGGCCTGTGTTTCTTGCATTTGCCATAAGATAGAAGGAGTTCTGCACGATTTCCACATCGCGTCATCCCTGCTATGAAGATAGCACAATCTATTGCCTTGGTGTATTCTCTGCAGCCAGCCCTGCAGCGCCGCCAAACAAACTTCTGAAATAAGCAGTTGGGTTTGGTGTCTGGGTTCCTTGTATGTGTTGCAGGGTATATCATTGGCTGCCCGTTCCCTGGTTGCTGCTGGTGCTGTCCGCATCCTGCTGCCCAACTTCCTGCACGACTGGCAGCTGAAACTTAACCCAAATGCCCCGTTGCCCGTCAGGATGGCCCAGCTCGAGGACTTCCTGGTGCGTGTGCGCCAGGATGGGGTGGTGAAGTACAGCATGCCGCTGCTGTCAGCACATCAGATGGGCAGCTGTCGCATGGGGTCATCACCTAGGTGAGCCAGGGCCAACTTCTGCTGATCTCAAGCCTGGGCAATGAATGTGCACACTTTGTCACACAGTGCTGGCCCAGTGTCTCATGGAGTTGCAGCAGGCATTGTGGATTAGCAACATGCTTGCTGATGTGTCATTTTCAGCTGCTGCAATTGCTGTGCAACCGGACATGACACAGGGGCCCACGCCAAACTTTGAGTGCCCTATGTATCTTGTATTGCTGTTGTCATTCCCACAGAATTTCTGTTGTTGACCCCACTGGTGAATGTTGGAATGTGAGTGGCCTTTATGTGGCAGATGCCAGCCTCTTTCCAACAGCATCAGGGGTCAACCCGATGATCACCGTGTACGCGCTGTCGTACCTGGTGGCATCAGGTATAGCCCAGAGGTGGAAGGTGGCTCAGAAGGCGCTCAAAGCAGGAAAGACAGAGGCCATGGACACTGACAGTATTAGAGACCAGGCAATGGCGAAATAGTGTGACCTGGACTCCTGGCTGTCTGGTGGTAAATGGACAAAGCAAAAATTGGGTATGCCATGAAAGTGAGAACATATGCTGGCTGCGGCTGCAGCGCTTGTTGCATGAGAGGGTAGTCCACTATTTACAAGCGCACCTGGAACACATCGCCTTCATCACTCTACATCTGCCGAAAGTGAATGCAGGCATCCAGTGCGTATGGTGGGCTTGGTCGTTCCTCTTGTCCAACAGTGTCATGATTGCATGACCATGCATAACGTGGCACCCCTCACAGGAGGTTTCAGCACAATATCTTGCTTTCAGTGTGGACTGAGCCCATGCAACTTTGTGGGTGATATTGTAGTATAACACTTTGTTTGCATAACATTGTAGATGAGCTGGCAGATGAGCTGACAGATAAGCTGACGGACGATCCTGCATGCTTGTGCTGCTGAGCCCAAGTTCCAGAGTTTTCCTATACTACAACATTAAACACTATTGCTTGGCGTGCTTCGTAATATGCTGTTACTGCCCATTCTATGCCTGTGAGTCATCAGCAGTGCTGCTCAACTGCACATTGTAAGTTTTTGTTGCATGCGCTCCTTTTGCTGCATCGTACCATTTTATGCTTGCTGTCCCTTATGCTGCCAGAAGCTGTCACTTGTGCCACACTACATCTGTCTGCTGCAGCTTGGTCATGATTGGCATTGCTGCAACGCATAGGTGTACACCATGTACATTCCTTACCCGTGCAATTGGCTTTCATGCCTGCCGCTCTGATCGTGGCCCTGCATGCACATGCTGCCCAGTGTCAGTTTATATCAATACATCGCTGGTAAAGTCGCTGGTAAAGTCAACAACGTTGTGTATGAAACTTGCTGAGCATATTTTGGCAAATACTCCCCATGCATCTGTCCCTTGATTGACTAGTGCACACATTTTGCCAATGTTGGGTCGAATTCAGACTGTATAAAATATATGGATATCCCCCCACTCACTTGTAAGCGCTTGATCGCAGTCCTAGTGTTGCCAATGTACTACGTAGTACATACTCCCAAAGGCCTTGCGGCCCGAAAGGGTTATTCTTCTTCTTCTTCTTCTAGTGTTGTAAAAGAAATTGAGCCATGCAGCAAGTTGAAATGCTATGACAAATACGCTGACATGCGTTGTGGGCGCCACCCTGATATGATGCTTGTGCCTGCCTTGGCTTCCCCTGCTGCCCATCAGCTGCCACCGACGTCCTGCACCAAGTTTCACCTGTAAAAGAAATTTAGCCATGCAGCAAGTAGAGATGCTACCTGCAAAAAGGAGGACAAAACGGGTTCTATGTTGCCTTCGTGTTTTGCCTTTGTTAGTGAAAGCTACCATCACATAACTGGCAACTTTGTTTGTTCATGGCCTGTGTGTGATCATTAATGCCACTGCGTGGCCTCCCCCGTGAACGCACCTGACCCTGAGGAGTTTATCTGTCTTTGGTGGGCTGGTTGGCTGAGCCACCAAAACCCGCATGGGCTGCTTGGCCGGAAAGGGCAGTGTTTACTGCAACTGGTCTGTATTTGTATACGATGATGGGCAGATTCTCTTGCCCCAAGAATTCATCTCATCCCGGAGGACAGCAATGCTGACCGCGTTTACTTTGCAAAGAATACTTGGCAGAGGTGGCACCACAGGCCCATGAGAAGACCCTTTTGCGTGAGCATATTTGCAGCAATAGACCTTTTCAGCTAGACTTTAGGGTCATTTGCTTAAACATCCAGGCACATGCCATGCGTAAAATCCATCGTGCTGTGACAGGCGTGGTTTGTGTCTGCGAGTGACCGGATGCTATACTTCCACATCTTCGCGTCGACATGAACGCGTTGGGTGTCACGCATGCCATATTATGGCATATATGGCAAGACTGCGTGATCAACTGCTGGAAGGTGGCAACATTGGACTGCAGCTTACTGATCGTGACGTTCAACAAAGATGTGCAGCTTTGTCAACTCATCATCCTGTCGTTGTTGCTGCAAGTACTCATACATGAGGTTCAGGCCTCGACAAGATCCAACAGCGACACCAACACCTGTGGCGGTTGTCTGACCTATCTATCCTGTACTGTCAGCCGGCGGGCCAGTGATGTGTGCAAAGCCGAGACTGAGCGAGAACAGGCGTGTATGGCTGCTTTTGTGCTATGAAACACCAGTAGCTATTAACAGTAGCACATGAGTAATCTAGGTTGCCTGCAGTTATCAGTGCTAATGCACTCGACTTGCCAAGCGCCCTTTGTTTGTGTTCGATGATGTGAACCAATCGTGTTGTTGGTAGAACAGTACACGCCGTCAGCGGGTCCTTGGCTGTGATCGTATGCTGACCAAGCGCCTGTTCAACAGTGCTCAAACAGCCAACACTGCAAGGTGCCAAAACAGCTTCGCAGTAGACACCGCCTCAGCAACGCCCAGTAGTAACGAGCCACCATGCTCAGCTGTCCAGAGGTGCAGCGCCAGGAGCTTGAACAGGTACATTATTTCTGCTGCAACAGCTTCAGTGCTGCACATTATTGATGCTCAACTGCTTAAGCAGGCTTTCCCCCAATTACAGTTGGGTCGATTGATGTCTGTCATACTCCCCTTACGTTCAGCTAACATGATGAATAAACTTCCTGTGGCGTACAATGTGTGTGCATCAGGTCTTAGCTTTTGCACTTCATGGTGCAGCCATGTCAACAGCCTGGCCAGCTGCTGCTGCTGCTGCTGCCAGGGCTGTGTTCCTTTGCTTGAGAGGTCACCTGCCAGACAGCCACCATCCCGGGTGCTGCATTATCAAGCTTGGGCGCAAGCAACTCTCTGTGTCGTTTTCCTGCTGCTCGTGGTGGTTCACCAAGATGGGCAGCTCAATGGAGCACCTGTGAAGAAAGCACATAAGATAGTTCAACCTTGCAACAGCACGGACACCTACAGCAGCAAGCCAGCAAATGTTTCCAGATTGCCTCAACTGCTGGTGAAGCAGTGCCTTCCAGTGATGGTGTGCAGCATGTTCAGCAAGTCCCACAGCATTGCATCCCTCAACAGACGACACTGTGATGACAGCAGGCCTGGCTGGCACTACAGTGGCCTTCTGTCAAGCTGCACCGTAGCTGCAGCCAGGTATTCTCTGTTGCTGTTAGATGGCCTCGGGCTGCTGCTGGCTGTTGCCTTGCTGCACTTGACATGGCCCAGAGATGTGCATACTGCAGTGCCAGCCCTGGCCTGGGTGCCTACTGGTATGCTGCCCGCTGATTACCAACAGCTTCCTGGAGGCTTGCAGTCAGAGCATGACAGTGCTGACAATGGCAGTGTGGACAGCCGCCAGGGCCCAGGTGAGGTGATAAGCACTGCAGGCAACCACCGGGTTCCATCCAGTTCTGACTCAGGCCTCAGGCACCGTTATCAGCCCTTTCACAACCACATGAGCCTTATTGCTGAAAGCAGATTGCATGCTCTCCATCTGCTGCCCTAGATGCCATAATGAAAAACATCACCACGTCCCGCAGAGACCTGCACTGCAGCCATGTTTAGCTACCTACCATCAGACCATTTCTGTCATACCTTGGCTTGCTGCTACTTTGGTTCATGTTTGAACAGGCAGTGCCTCAGCAAGCAAAGATGGATCCCCAGTTGCTGCCAGAGCAGCAGCAGGGCGGCCAGCAGCAGTCACTGGCGGGCACTGGTTTGTAGTCAAGGGCTCAGCAGATGCTTTGGTCTGCAGACGCAGCAGGTGGATTGAGGCAATATCGCTCTTGTACCTTTTCCTAGCTGCAGCGTTGACTTGGGTGTTGTTGTCACACTGACTGCTTCTTAGGCCATGAACCCCAGTGTCTCTACATTGTCGGTGAATGGACGTGTAGCTCACGGGTCGTCTCAGTGCTGCATGGCCCAGTTCCCTGTCAGGGCATCAACTAGGCATGTTCGTGAAAGTTGTGCACCACCTAGGCCTTGTCTTGCGTCCTAGTCAGAGTTCATCATTTCCAACCACGTTGCTGAAGTCTGCTTGCCTAGGCGTAAGAACTCTTACTTAGTATTGCGGCAAGTTCTTTGCGCCGGGCAATCACCGGAACATAGGCAGCTAGGTGCTGTTGTCGGTGGCATCGACAGTTCCAAACGTTGGCAGTTGCTGGGCGTTGATTGCACACTGGGGCTTGTTGTGCATGAGATGGCTTTGAGTGCGGGGGTCTCAGCTTGGCAGAAGCTGCCGCGGCGTGAGAAAATGAAGGTGTACTTCTCTGGGGTGTTGCTGACCTGGGCCATGGCACTTTCGGTTAGTAGAGAGCCAGCATGCGCCACACTGTAGCAACATGTGCACCATCTGCATTCTTGCAGCAGCATCTCATGTCATACTCTTGCATGTGAATTCGGCCATCAAGATGAAGGCTGGCAGCAGCAGCAGCAGTGCTGCTTGGGGCAGATAAGCCACTGGTTGAACTGATGTTCATTTGTGTGGTGTGCTCCTCAATGAAGACCTGCAGTGCTGTGCACAGCGAAATGAGTGTGCACACAGCGTCCAAGCAGCTGGTATTTTCTGGATTTGCTACGCACAAAGTATGGCTGCTGCTGACTGCAAATAGAGAAGCTGCATGTCCCTGGGGTGACTCTTTCAGCATTTGCACCCATCTGGTTGCCTTCGTGACAGGTTGACATGCACCTCCTGAAGCAGCGGCAAGACGTCATTGAAAGGTTCAACCTAGACGAGCAAGGGGCGAAGCAGAGCAGCAGCTGGTTCTCATGGTGGCCTGGGAGCAGCAGCCAGCAGCAGGAGGAGGAGCCGGAGTGGAAGCAGGCTAGAAGGAAGCGGGAAGCAGCAGCACAGGCGGCTGCACAGCAGCAAGCAGCCAACAGCACTCTTGGCAGACCCTAGCAAGACTGGCAGCTGTCAGTAGCCTTAACAGGTCACAACATATTGCAGGCCATGGGCATACTTGACAATATTAATAGGACAATATCAGGTGCCGCACCAGGCTGCTTTATTTAAGACAGCAGCATTACATCAATATGCTACAAGCACGACATGATTGCCTCTGCATAAACTGGTGACCAATAGCAGCAGCAAGCACCAGTGTTGCTTCAATATGAAAGATCTGATGAGTGATGTCCTTGAAGCAGAATCAACCAGTCACTTGCTGCTGACAATCAGGTTTCTGCCAATTTCTGCTGCCCACCATGTGCTCTTGTTTGCCCTTTATATTACCACAGTGTGGTAGACCTCCTTGCAGCAACCAACTCGTAGCTTACCAGCTTGTCACTGGTGATGATGAGCTGCCACTGCTTGCAAACCATGGCCCACTCCACTCCATGCATAATGACCGGCTGCTGTCACGTTGTTGCAGCGCCCTGTTTTCACTCCGCTTGTGGCCTGCTGAGCTGTTCAAATTGAGCAGGCTGAGTCGTGTGGTGTCCAGACAATAGCAAAAAAGCGATAAATGACCTCAGTTGGTGGTGCTGGATCGTTGTCTGCTGCTTCAGTCGTTAGCCATGGTATAGAGTCCTTGTCGTAAGAGAGGATGGTAATAATCGATTGGACACCCCGCCTGCGAAACATTGGGCGCGAGGCCGATGGCAGTAAATGCTATGGCTGATGGTATCAATTATTATTATTATTATAGAGTCCTGCTGGTGGTGAGTCCACTCCTCCTCCCACAGCAGCATGCGTGCAAATCAGACTGTGAACATTCACAAGCAACTAGCTGGCAGCCGCAACATGTTACCCTCAGGGCGGTGGATTGTCCTCGCCGTTGGGCCACTATGTAAAAGAGATAGAGCCATGCAACATCGGATGAGCTGGCAGATGAAGTGGCATGCGAGGGGGCTGCCATCGAGGGATGACAATGCCATGCTGTTGCTGCTGAAGCCTGAGTACACAGGCTAGTCACCGCTGCCATCCATGTTGTGATCACAGGTCATGACCCCTGTGTCTGTCGCACTGACTTGTGATGGATGAGTGCTGTTGTTTGACCTTGATGTCTTACTTACAAGGATGGCAGTAGTGTACTGCTGGAGTCCATCAAGCTGTCAACAGTACCAAGCTATCTTGCTGGTGATCGCTTCTGCCTGATGGGTCAATTCAGCTCAATTGCATGAAACGGTAGGGAAACTTTGCATATCCGAAATCTTGCGCAGGACAGCGGCGTGCAAGTCGCAGTAATTGATGCGCTCGTATCTGCTGCTGCTCAACGCATACGATTGGTCTCTGTTGCATAGGCTTGAATTCAGGGCCGTATCAAATGCACAAGGGGCAGTATGTAGCAGTGAGCATGCAATCAGGCCATGGAAGCCAAAAAGCTAGCCTGGCGAACTCCGAAAGCAACGACAAAAACGAACTTCATGCACGCGCTGCGGTCAGCACTTATTCACTTTCAAGTAACAGCAAAAAAACCAAACAAGTATTGATTTCAAACCTCAAGCCGGTTTCCACGAGTGAAAAATTCCACTGCTCTTCGCTGCTTTGTCACGTGGACTTCTGGTCTTGCGGCGTGTTCCAGGGGATCATACAGTGTGAAAGATGGGCTGCACTATGCTGGAAATGCTGTCGATCGCTTGATAGTGTGACACTGTCTGCTGCTTCCGTGTCTACTTGTATGTAGCCTATTGGGTACCATTAGCTAAGTTGCCGACCGATGCTGCTGTAGCCATTCCTGAGGGGCTCAGGCTCTGAAAGCAGACCTCTGCTTGGCTACCATCTGGGGGTGTCAAGCGCTGCTGCAGGCCCCTCAGCAGAAATGGCTGCAGACGAACGTGTGCACAAGAAGACACATTTTGGACCATTGCCGGAGGCTGTGCACACGACCCCAGATATCCAGGAATCACCCTTGGGCAACGCAGGACCTGCAGCAGGCTTGGCAGCACAAATCAATGGGCAGGAACAACAGGCTCCGGCAATGATTTACCCCGACCAAAAAGATATGACATTCAGGAGAGATATATACAGTATACACGGCGAACAGGTACACTGGAATTGGTGTGGATGAGCCATCTGCGCAGCAATGCTGCCTTACCATAAGGACCTGCACAACATGCGTGCGTCTGTAACTCCAGCTGGGCAGCAACAGCATTCGTGCGAGCAAATACCATTCAGCTAGGTTATAAGCCAATTACTGGCAAAGAGGTCCCTCTGCCCTAATTCTGTCTTGCAGGCCGCCAAGCGCCGTGCTGTAGCAGAGCTGATTTTTTTTGCAGGCACCAATGACTTGCGCAGGTGCAAACAGATGTGTGCTACCTGGAACATAGATGTGAGTCCACATCTTCTAGATCTTGTTGAGCTGCTGGGTACAGCGGCAGCTGATTCTTGCAGCAGGTGTCCAGTTGCGCCTACCAGCAGTCTACACTGCATGTGCGCGATCACTACACATACCCAGCTTCCAACTTGTAGAATAGCAGCAATATTTTCAGCAGAGCAGCGCATATTCCAGCAGACTGTCAGCAGGCTCCTAGGCCCATGCCTTTGGCCACCCACACAGCTTTGAATGAGGCCAACAAGATTCATCTGCCTGCCCGTCTGTTGTGAATCTTGCAGGTGACAGACCCTTCTTGCATGGACTATGACAAACGCACGCCGTTGTGAGTGGCAGACAACATCCCGAATAACAGCGACAGAACCAGCAGCTGAAGCAATGGCAACAGCAACAGCACTGTCAGCTGCAAGTGCAGTTCGCCCTGCAACTTGCTGGGTACATCATCGACTCAGATGCACAGCACCTCAGGAGTGGATGCCTGCACTTTTTGCGCATGCTGGTGTGTTGAGTAGAGTGTGTGTTGCTGGGCCATGCCATCAAGTGACCCCTGTCACAAGTTTGTGTGCATGTCCTGCAGGCATATTGCTTGTGCTGAGGGTGCTCACAGTGTAGCTCAATGGCTGGTGGAGAGCAATGTGGATGTCAACGCACGTGACAGACATGACAGGACACCCCTAGAGGCAAGCTTTAGCAGTCACTTCGCTCAGTTGTGTTGAGTGTTGATGCTGGTGTTCCTGTGCTGTTGGCTTTTGCCTAAGCGCCTGCCACTGCTTGTATGAACTGAAACCTATTGCTGGTACAGCCTTTTTCACCGTTGTTGCTGTGTTGGCCAACATGTTTCTGCAGGAGGCTGTGCGCATGGACCATCTGGAGGTTGTGAGGCTCATAGAGAGTGCTGGGGGCAAAGTCTGGGAGGAGGACCATGTGAGTAAAGTCACAGTGGCCGGGGGAGGGGGGGGGGCGCAGGCGCACCACAAACTGCCGTCACGCAATATCGTGACAGCTGCCTCCGGCAGCAGCTCCTCTGCTCCCGTGCAGTGTCACATGCCGGTTGCTGTTATGCCTGCAACATTTTACTGGCAGTTTGCTGTGTGTTGTTGCGCTCCTGCAGCTGGTCGCTCTCGAGGCCAGCAAGATGCGTGGGCTTGTGAACACCCGTGTGGGGGTGATGCATGAGATTGGCTGGGACCCGGAGTGGGAGGTCAACCCTAAGGAACTCAAATTAGTTGAGCGCATTGGTGAGTGGGAGTGGTTTTTACAGCAGGACCTGTGCCAGATTGATCTTCTGTCATCTTACGTGCACACACAGGAGATATGTGCACACACAGGAGAATGTTTTGGCAGGTGTGATACGGCTCATGCCTGTCAAGTGAGCGGCTCCATCTGTTGATGTGCACCACACTCCTGGGTCAGGGACGGCAGTGTGCCACAGCCCCCCGGTCATTCAGCTGTCTGCTGTTCCGGCTGCTGCAGGTGGAGGCGAGTTTGGCGAGGTGTACAAAGCTAAGTGGCATGGCAGCTACGTTGCAGCCAAGGTGCTCAAGAGGTCTGATGAGATTGCATTGGGAGACTTCAGAACAGAAATTGCCATCCTGCGCAAGATACACCATCCAAACTGTGTCCAGGTCAGCTGCAACGGCGTGAGAGGTCAGCCAGCAGGTGGAAGGAGTTCCATGTGCAACTCAACCCAGACCGCAGCATGCTTGCCTGTTGGCCGCGTGCTGGCCATCAGGGGCCTGTTGCCGGTGTCGTAGTCGTGATGTTGTTTTCTGCAGAATCAAGGTGAAGGTAGAATGCCCATCATGACATGCCCCTTCTGCACCTTGTTTCTGTATACATGTGTCTTTCACCTGTAGTTCTTGGGGGCATGCACCAAGCAGAAGCCATACATTGTCCTCACAGAGCTCATGGCATGCAGTCTAGCAGACGCTTTCCTGAAGACCTTCTATGCACCAACACAGCGGCGGCAGGTAGAAATAGCTCTTGATTTTGCGAGAGGGATGGCATACTTGCACAGCAGGCGGCAGCCTATCGTGCACAGGTGAGACTGCCTGGTGGCAAGTTCCAGGTGTGTGATGTCTTTGTACTGCATATGCACCATCAATAGCAAGATTCACACTGCTGTGGTCTCATCACAGGCTGCTGACGGGGATCAGAGGTTCCAGCCCTAAGTGCAAATTACTCTGCACTGCTTGTATAAGCTGTGCCAGGAAAGCAACTGTGAAGTTGTTGTTGGTTGTTATTATAGATGCTCTGCTAATTGGTTGTTATTGTAGACGCTCCGCTGATGCAGCGCTCCTCTGATGTGGCCGTGACTGCTGCTGTTGTTGTACCTTCAGGGACCTGAAGCCCGCCAACCTGATGATCAGTGGGAATCTTCATGCTGATGTGGAGCAGCTGTACCTGGACTCAGGCGTGGTGAAGGTGGCAGATTTTGGGCTCAGCAAGTCACTGGTGCCAGTGGACAGGCATGGGCAGATGAACATGAACCTGTCACAAGTGAGTGGGGTGTTCAGCTATTCAGCTACAATGTGTACGGCGCCATGCATGCCTGGGTTTTCTATGCTGTGGAGATCCAAGGAAAACAACTCTCACACCTCTTGGTTACGTACCAAAGACTCACGGCGTGATGCCGAACATGCATCTATGTTCTCATAATCTTGTGTATGCTGCTGTGTTGTGCTCTGTGACGCAGGTGTATAAGTTGACTGGTGAGACGGGCAGCTACCGCTACATGGCCCCTGAGGTGTTCCGGCATGAGCCATACAACCTCAAGGTGGACGTGTACAGTTTTGCTATGATCATCTTCCAGTTGTTTGAGACCACAACTCCATTCCACGGCCATGACCCAGTGGATGCTGCACGGCAGGCAGCCATGCTGGGTGCAAGACCAGGCTTCCCCCCACGTAGAAATCTAACACCCATGACACAGGTATACTACAGGCGCCTCTTGGCTGGAGTGGGTAACTGTTACTACTACTACCAGGGCCTAATGAAGTCAAGCCAAGCCATAGCTGGCTCTAATGTTGTCTTTCTTGGCAGTCCGCTGGTCCACTAGTATTGCCTGACCCAGACAACAACTTGGGTTGTTGAACCTGCAACATTGACCTGCCTTGATCAGCTGCTCTGTGTCGTGTTCCTGCTCGGCCTCTTCCCTGCAGGCTCTTCGCAAGCTGATTGAAGACTGCTGGACCAGCGACCCGGAGGGACGGCCATCCTTTGAAGATGTGGTGGGCAGGCTCGAAGACATGCTCAGAGACATGCCAAAGCATTCACCTTACAACAAGGGGCAAGATGGATGCCAGTGCAGCTTGCAGTAGTTGCAGGTGTGCTGTCACTAAGCGCCATGTCTGCTGATGAAAAGCAGCAAACATGAATGACCCCACAACAGATCAGCTGCTGGTAAAGCACAGGTCTTTAGGCGCGTCCATTGTTATTGGCATGGGCGTTTGGCCATGGGTACCAGAGGAACAGCGTGCCGCATCCTAGCACACTGTTGACATGGCCATGGCTGGCACAGGCCCTAGGGCAATGGCAGTCCAAGGTTTTCCAAAAAGCATACAGGCGCAAGGGGCTGATTTCAAGGAGTGGCTTGTAACTGTGTATGCTCTGCTGCATGATATGACTACAGCCACAACACAGGTCCGCTACGCTTAATGGGCACATTGTGCATATGTGAAATTGCTGGCACGGGCAATTGACCCGTGAAAGGCTTTAGCGTCTCATGAGGGGGATGCGTGGCTCCGTTGTTGTAAAAGGAAATTGAGCCATGCAGCAAGTTGAAATGCTATGACATATGCGCTGACATGCGTTGGGGGCGCCACCCTGGTATGGTGCTTGTGCCTGCCTTGGCTGCCCTTGCTGCCCACTAGCTGCCACCGACGTGCTTCACCAAGTACTACGTGTAAAAAGGAGGAGGTCTGTTGCTTTGTGTCTATCAATTTGAACATATATCAGGAGAAGAAAACAGGTTAGCACCACAGGGTTGTGACGCAGTTGCATAGGGGTGGCAGCCCCAGGGTGCTGACTGACCGTCCAGAGATGAGAAGCACCACCGCATTCGGTGTATCACGTCAGTCCTGCAGAAATCAATACAATACAGGACCCAAACCAATAGGGGGACTCCAACCCCTCCCGGCACTAGCCAGCGAGCCAGCGAATGGCTCATGGGACGCATGGTACCCTTCACTTCAATCGCGAGAACGTGCGGCCTCTGATCGCACGTTTATGGATCTCAGATCTAGTAGCAGTTTACCCCCCTGCTTAGGGCCCCCCCGAACCTGGGTCTCCAGCCTATCGGGCCGGTATGCTACCACTACACCACGAGGGTTTAGGAAACACAGTGCAGCTGCAGACACAATACCTCACTGAGTGTAATTAATATCATGCAACCATGCAAATGATGCACATGACAAAGGCAATCGACAGCAGAGGTGCCTATACTAGCTGTTGTCTGATTTTGTTATCTTGAACCCTTGTCCTATGCATGGCTTTGACACTATGCCACATGACCACCCTTTTACCTGCCTTGATGATAATTATTTTGTCTGCTTGGCTCCCATACACCAGTTGCAGTCTTAGTGTGTGTGTTGTGTGACCGGGCAGGTCACCCTTGAGCGCCGAAACATGCGCTGCACCAGCCATTACTGGCTGTTGAGTCCATCTGCACTTGCTGCCTTGCTTCATATGCCTTGCATGTACTGGCAGTGAGTGTGGATAGTAGGGCCAGTGGTCAGCCGACAAAAGGTCGGTGATGCACAGGCTTGGTGTGTATGTGCATGA
>JABEVS010000242.1:44784-98949 GCA_018290735.1 Coelastrella sp. MACC-549 | reverse complement strand
ATGTGGATGTGTTACTTATTGTAGGGGTAGCATAAGTCTGTGGCAGGACCCCAAAACAACAACAAAAATATTAAATTTATTAACAGCAGGAGCAGGTACCTTTCATGGGAAGACAGCCCTTGGCAGGGCAATGCAAGGGGCAGGAAGAGAATCAAATCCACTAGGGTGCGTGCTCCGCCCCCCCCCCCCGCGCACCCTCCACACGCACAAATGTATGTCCACAAAAAGTTGGAGTAGGGGTGAGTTTCCTGGTAGGTGCATGTCACAAGCAGTTTGCCAGCGATTGGCAGCCTGTCAGCCCTGAAGACCACTGATTGATTGAGACATGAAAAAGTCTCAAACGCAGGCTGTTGGTGCTGGCACTGGTATGCCATGCTAGCGGCCAATCCGGCCAACATGCTGCAGGGTCTGCTATACCAAAATGAGCACCAGCACTATCATCATCATCATATTAACGTTCTGCATATGTCAGCATAACAAGTAAGCAACAAGGTGACTCACTGAAAGGTCTCTGTGGCCTGCCTGCAACAGCAGCAGCAGCAGGCACCTGGCCGGGCAGTGTACTGTTTGGCCCCGCAGCAGGTCCTGTGGCTTGAGCTAATTTGAGTGTTCTGAGATCTATTGGGTTGTACTTGTCTGGATTCCAAAAGTCGGTGTCCACCCCCTGTGGCACTACCCTAATTTTTGCAGGATCTACACCTACATAGTTGCAGTACAAAGTTTTGGCTTTGGAGGTCAGCTGCTTCAGGAGCATCAGCTATGACAGACCAGCATCAACATCACAGCAGGAGCCTGCTTGATTGGCACCCATATGGACTGCTTTGATGTTTGGTAACCCCACTGCCAGGTTAATGACAGCGCTATCAGCAACCATGTCCGTCCGTGCTGTCTTAGGCGCTTGCGACTTTCAGCAGATTGGCGGTGCAGTTGGATGGCAACAGGCATGGGCAATGCTTACTTTGTTGACAGCAGTCTGTACGTCTCACCTGCTTTTGTAAATGTGTCCTTGTTGAATTGAGTCGGGACCCAGACTTCATCCATGGCCTTCACGTGATCAGCCAGATGGGCCGGAAGACCTGCTGTCTCAAACATGGTGCGAGCTACTGTATATGCAGTCTACAACAGCAGCAGCAGCAGCGACAATGAGGCATAAATCACCTGGTACCCCAGTACCCCATCTGTCAGCCCAATGTCTCATGTTTCAGCATGATTGTGCAGTACAATTGTAATGTTGGTGAACCACCTGCCTGCAGCTTGTCCCTCAGCAGTAATGCCACAAGGCTCAGACTCATCAGGTTGAGCAGCAGATCTGCTGGCATCTCATCACTACTTGAGGCACTGGATGCATGAGACACTCAAGTCCTTGTGGAAGTAGGCTGCATTTGTCATCAAGACCAGGGACCTACTCTATCTCTTCCCAGAGGACAAGGGCACCCCGGCCAGCCAGCACTGCCTTGGTCATCATCGGGTTTCCGCCAACAGTCAAACCAGTTGTGGCACACAGCAATGGCCTTCCTGCCATCACTCAGGTCCTCCAGCCTCTGCAGCTGAGTTTGCCGCTGCTGTGGGAGGAGCGTGGGGATCCACTCATCAGCCACCTGCTGGGGATGCTGGCGGTTTGCCAACATGTTACGAGTTTCACGACTGAAAGAGCTGAGGATTGATTTGTCAAATACATCACCGGAATGGGTGATGTAAATATCTGCATGAGATACAAAAGGTGCAAAGGGTTGGGGCCTGGGCTGTAGTGCAATGCAACCGCAGCTGCCAATTTGTATACTTTGTAGTATGGCTGATAGATTGTGCACTGCTGTGTATGTCATGACCACGAGACGTATTTCCTATGTAACGATTGCTCCCTACAGCTAAAGCAACAGATCTGATGCTGTGTCACGTCAGGCCAAGTATAAGCTGCAAAGCATTGTCGAGCTGTGCATGGCCACCAACTGCATGGCAAGCGGTGTGAAAAGATTTGCTGCTGCTTTCAGTGCCAATCGGCAAGCAGTGGCTGGCTTGGTTGAGGTGCAGGAAGCAGGTGTGCTTGCTGTGGCATGAAATTGCTGCCTTTGACTAACTGCTGGGCGCACCTTCAGGCCTCAACTGCCGTGTCTTGAGCAGTGCTTGGATGATCATGATTGCTTCAGCACCAAGACCTGCAGATAGAGCTGGTGTCTTGGTAGTTTGAACATTTGCACAGTGCATCACAAAATAAGGACACTTCTGCTATCAGCAGGCTTGCGTTGTTTCTCAACATAAATCTGGCCCAGCCACATGGGTGCATGTGTGCTCACCAGATGGCGCTACAAAGGGCGCATGCCACCATAGTGGGAACTCAAGGCTACTAGGCGCTAAATGTTGATAGCCTCTGACGTCTATAGATGGGTAAGGCAACTGGATTCTATGTTGATTGTCTGGACCGCCATGTGCTATATAGATAAGCGCCAAGGCAGAACACAACGCCGCAATTATTACTAAACGTTGCATTGTGCTGTACTGTCGCTTCCAAGGGGGCGTCCATCGCTTCTTGGGTTCAGCCCACTGCCAGCCATCAGTGCCATTGCTGCTGCCACTCATATATGATGATTTACGCAGCATTCCGCCGGATTATAATGTCAGAGCACTTTGTAAGAGTGCAAAGGTAATCAACTACACGCGCCCTGCAATGAACATGCTGCAGTTCCTGCAGAACAGGCGAACCACCCAGGGCAGGGTGCGCTCGTGCTATGCAACGTTCTCTATGCATCCGTTACGTGCCGAAACAATGAATGAAGGGCGCATCCACGTCTCGCATTTTGTAAATGCAATTTGCTGGCTCGTCCGCGCCTGTGAAGGCTCGCGGCAACGTTCGTAAGAAAACGTCTGCAACGTTTCGTCTGCAGTGCAAGACGAGTCACACGAGGACGCGCTGGTGAAAGTACGTGAACGGTCGTTTCATCGGCATAGGTTTTGATCACCTGGCCCCAAGTGACAGGTACCATGTGCTCCTCTTTTGAACGCATCAGGCTCCTTATCCAAGGTGTCAACGTGTCACTTATATACTCTAAGTTAGATCGGGAGACATTGATACGTTGTGAACTTCATGCTGTGCTGGCAGTCAGTGTACAGTGGCGGAGCTGGCCAGCTGGCCAAGTCAGACCCGATAGTCATCAAGCAGCGGGAGCTTTATTACACAGAGCAAGCATGTGCATGGTTCCAGCCGCACTTGCTTGCCAAGTATCAACACGTGCGGCACCACTACCCCAAGTCAGTCAACATCTGCACGGTGCTAATTGTACGCTTTTTTCAGCCACATACCCTAGTCTGAGGGTACACAGAACCCTTTTACCTTGAAGTTAGTTGATCCATGGTGTGATCTTGACGATGTGGCACCGCTGCCGAGTTCAAGACTCAGTCTTGATGGTATAACATAGTACAGATCATGCAGTCCCTTGGCAAAAGCCTCTTGTATCAGATACGTCACTTGACAAGCACTGTCAGCGAGACACAGTGTGCTCTGCATCACCATTGTTGCAGCCTAGTGCACTCTATGTCCAGTGTCGCAATAGCCTGCCAGAGTAAATATCTGCCTGCCTCACGAACTACCATATGGCCACTGTGTCTAACTTTACTTTAAGGCGCTTGGCACTCTAGCCGCTGAAGACTACTGCAGTTGTGATCACAGGGCGCACCTGCGTCACTATTGTAAGCACCCAACGTAACAGCCCGGTATGACAGTTACACCAAACTAGGGTCTGAGGCAGCAGACAGCAGGAACCTCTGCGTCCTCAACTGCTGGCCTATGCAAGATACGTCTGTTGCTCCTGCAACAGCCTCCTGCAGCTGCTGTAGCTCTGCTGCTGCTTTCCTAGCTGGCTCTAGGTCGCCAACAGCGCTGCTACTGCTTGGTGCTGCTTGGTCCTTGAGCTGCTTACTCGTCATCCTCATCACCAGCACCACCCTTGCTACTGCAGGTCATAACAGCGACAGGACAAAACGCAGACCTCAGAGGAGTCTGGGCTTGGGTGCATGTATGGTTGTTATCACACCAATATACAATGATTCGTCTCACTTGGGTTATATATACAGTTGAGCAGGCAACATGTGCAACCGGTAAAATGGGTTGGTTGCTGAAACAGATGCACGCATTGACTTGCTGCTGATGCCTGCCAAGGGCCTCAGGACTGCGGCAACTAGCACACGCACTTACTGCTGTAGGCCAGCAGTATGCCGCCATGATTCATGTGAGCTGACTATCAGATACAATCATGTTTGCCTTGCGGTCAGCTGAACGATCTGCTGACAGCATGATCAAACATAATTGTATCGGATAACCGGCACACATGCATTGAAGAAGAGGCAAGTGCTACTTACGCCATGCTCTTTCTCTTGACACGACCTGGGCGGCCACCACCAAAGGGTGATGTCAGTGCGAAGTCAATGTGCTTCTGGCTGTCCACACGCACCATGAAGGAGGGAATGTTCACGACCTGCTTGCCAACCCTGGAGCAAGCAAGCAGCAAGTACAGCAAATGGCATGTGTAAGCTCATCAGCACTTGGGGATTGATAACAGACACATAACTCTATGAAAGTAATAACAGTGTACTGTAAACCCATTGGCGTCAATACACCCAACTGCTGGGTGTGCTGCTGGATGAACTACTGCTCTAAACTCACTTGAACCCTGCTGCGATCAGCAATGTGTGCCACGAATGGTAATCTGCTGCTGGCCCATGTTGCATGTGCCCTACATTGCGGTTCTGAGCCTAGATAGAATGCCACAGGCAGCTTATGCGTCTACAACTAGAATGGTCAGCCGACACGATTGCGAGCGCAGCCTCAGGGCCTGAGCGCATTTAATTCTGGAGCCCAATACACATGTCTGCTGCCCCATGCTGCTTCAACTTGCTTTGCACCAACCAACTTCCTTTGCACCAACCAACTTCCTTTGCACCAAGCAACCTCATCAACAACAGCTGCTGCTTGATGCTGCCAGTACACTGCTCGGGTCTGTTGCATGGCAACAGCCACCTGTCAAGCAAGCACTGTCACCAGCTGCTGCAGTGTGCTCCCTACGTTGCTGCAACATCGGCAACGGTCGCCTCTGCCGGCCGCTGTGGTTGTCCTGCTATGCACAGAACCCTGCTGCTGACTGCTGAGCTGTGCTCGCCTGCAACTCAAGTAGTGACTGCTACAGCCTGCAGATTGAAAAATTACACAAATAAGGGTGAGGAGTCTGTGGGATAATCACCTGATGTGGCGCTGGCGGATGAGCACACGTGCATGGTGAATGCTCTTTGCCAGACCCTGCTTGAAGACCAGGGTCTGCAGACGCCTCTCCAGGAAGTCCTGGGGTGACAGGGCCAGCACGTAATCCAGCTTGTCCTGTGTCTCATTCAGCAGGCCATACTTGTACATGCGGCGCATCAGGGCTGTACCCTCGAAGATACGCTTGGGGTCCTTCTCCTCCAGGGTGAGCAGGGTACGGGCAGCGTTACGGATCTTTGACAGAACCATCTGCACACGCCAGAGCTCACGCTTGTTGCGCAGGCCATACTCGCCCACTAGCTTCAGCTCAGCATCCAGACGCTCCTTCTCGAAGGGACGCCTGGGCTTCTTGAAGGTCTTACCACTGCAGATGGTCAGGCGTGAAGGTGTCCAATCAGAATAAGAAGGCATGCTAAGCTGCTGCTGGTACAACTGTGAAGTTGTGCCACAGCCCCCACACTGCTCAAAGGACCCCAGAGCCCATGGATCGTATCCCTCTGGACTTTGATCGCTACAAGTGACACCATGTTGCGCTATGAACGGTTCAACTGACCCATGCTGCGGCAGCTGCACGACCGACTGGTTCTGTCTCCTGCTGCTGAACATCCGTGAGCGTCAGGCTAGGGTCTAGCCATTTCCCCGCAAGCATAACATGCCCATAAGACTATAGCTGCAGCGGCACAAGCTGAAACAGCCCAAAGCCGCCCAGGTCGACCAATGATTGCTGCTTGAGGGCGGCTTTTGCGCTGCTCATCTTCAAACAATATTTGGGGCAAATGATCACTTCCAATACAAGTTATTTCATGAAACGCAAAAACTGCATGCTGCTATCGCTGCTGTTGTAAAAGCCGCCCCGGCGCCCTGTCGTGCGCTACAGCCGATTAAAGCTGTACAGAAACCATTAATAACCATAAGTATGTGATTTCTAGGCTCGAAAGGCCATACGACTGCTGGAAAACTGGGACTCACTAGTTATGGTAGTACGAGATCTTGGGCATCTTGACGCCCTTTTATAGAGACTGGCAAGGCGCAACCAGTGCCAGAAAGAGGGAGACTGCAGCAACAGCGCGTTCCATATCAGGCTATGCGTTCAGTGGCGGTTTAAGGGATTACCATGCATGAACTTTTGCAAAGCTCCTTGCATATGGACTTCACAAGTCACTCTATGTCGATAAAAGCTTTATATCATGAGCTTACGGTCATCGACGAGATATGTGATGCATACATAATGCAACGACCGCGCTCCCCTGGAATCAGCAGCAGCAGGAGCGTGAGACAGGGGGCTGCAATTCCAAATGAGGACTCAAATGTTCTCAATCTACTCTCGCAGCAGTTCACCCGCAGAAGCAGTAGTGGTGGAGGACAGAGGAAAACTTCAACGAGACCAACAGTCTCTGTGCATGTTGCTGCTTTCGGCAACGGCAGATGGAGTGATGAGACTGCTTCCTCTGGCTCTAGTGTTGACTGCGCAGTGGAGCTGGATGCGCATCGACTGGTCAAGGTGCGGTCAAGCAACGTGCATCGACGCGGAGCAATCAGGGCCCACCACTGAGCATACCGCTGCAAGACCCGGAACGCGTCACACTGCCTCGTGCACAGCCCTTGCACATGCAAACACACACATACAGGTGTTGCTGCTATATGCCTACAGCTCACCTGCTGTGCCTTCACCGCAGGAAACAGCAGCACACTCAGGAAGGCCAAAAGGCTCTCGGAGATGCATTAGATGCATCACAGCTCTGGTAATGCTGGGCTTAGCAGCAGCGGCAGTGCTCGTGCCAGTGGCCTTGATCATAGGTTTCACCCCTCGCCGTCCAACAGCAACACAAACCACATTAGCCCAACCACCTGCAGCTTTCAAGATCATATTTGCATTCAACAACTCAGTACAGCCAACAGCAGCCAGCATACTGCCAAAAGCCATAGCTGAGCAGGTTACCCAATGGGTTGTCTTGCCCTCATCCAGAATACAAGTAGCAGCCTTCAGCAGTCTCCTAGCCATGCAGCAGGCACTGGCAGCACTTGCAAACACCACAACACTCAAATATGCTGTAGCAGATTTCCATCTGACAGCAGACAGAACTGTTAGCAGCTTGGTGAACCCAGACAAGCTGCTGGAGCTGTCTAAGCTGCCAGCCAGACACCTGATGCAAGAGCCCAAGAATGGAAAAGCCGCAACCAGCCAGGGGGCCACACAGCTCAGCACAGCTGGCAGGGTGGTGGTAGTTCCCAAAGCAAGCAGGCTGGTGGCCACCCACAAGCAGCGGCTGGCAGAGCGGAAAGCGAGGAGACAGCTACTGCCTTCAGGGCGGTCATCGGCTTCTGTTCATACACCATATACAGCTAGGACTCATTTGCAAAGCCTGAAAGGAATGGCAGCTGGGACCACTCAGCAACTGGACCCATTCAGTTGCAGCAGTACTGGCTGCATGTTTGTACCAGCAACGTCACATGTAGCAGCAGCAACCAACCCCTGTCCCGTGGATGAGGTTTCAAGCAGCAGGGCCTCTGGTACCCTCTGTGCCAGGACACTATGGAGAAATAGCTCAAGTGTTGGTGCTGCAGCCATGATGCATTGGCAGAGGCAGCTGAAGCAGTACCAAGAGCCACCACCGCCACCAGAGCCGCAGCCACAGCAGCGGCAAGCTGTGACACAGCCCCAACGAGGTGGCTCAGGTGTTGCATGGTACCTGGCTGACCCTGCACTGGACACCAAGCAAGCTTGGAACATTACATATGGTGAGAGGCAGGTCATAAGTATGGCCGTCCATTGCGCCTTTGTCGGCATCTTTCAGCAATTCCTGAGAGTGTTGATACCTGCACACCATTAAGCTGCTGATCCTCTGTAGTCAATGCATCTACTGCTGTGTTGACGCCTGCAGGGTTCGACGACATCATAGTGGCAGTCATTGACTCCGGCATTGAACTGTCTCATGGAGGTGTTGGTGCGGCAGTCTGGGCTAATGCTGGGGAAGTTGCAGGGGATGGCTTGGACAATGATGACAACGGTAAGCTTGTCTCTGCCACAGCAGTAGACCTCCACCAAGGGCTGCTGGTGGCAGGGCCATTAGGCCTGTCTATTCATGCACACGCTGCCCTCTGCATCCTGTTAGCACCTTGCTGCATGATGATGCAAAGCAGTTCTTGCTGAAGTAGTAGACCTGCTGATCACACTTCTTCCTGCTGTTGTTGCAGGCTTCATTGATGATGCCATGGGCTGGGACTTTGGCGGCTCCTGCATTGATGCAGCCTGCAGCTCCTGTTCTCCAGGCCCAGACCCCAGCGACGTAACAGGATGGGGTACGCATGCAGCAGCAGTGATTGCTGCACAGCCAGAAGTTGCATCGGGAACTTCTGGCATTGCCCCGGGCGTGCGAGTGATGGCACTCAAGATCTCAGACTGCCGCAGTGGGACTCAGCTTATGGATTACAGCTCACAGCAGCTGGCTGCAGGATACCGATCTGTTGCAGATGAGGGAGGGCAGAGCAGTGAGTGGACTGCAGTGTCAGCCGGCCCTGCATTATTGGGCAGTGCTGCAGTGCAGGCATTGGACTATGCAGTGTTGAATGGGGCACATATTGTGCTCGCTGCGTGGCAGGCAGGCGATATTATTTATTTTGATCCAGCTGCCACACCTGATAGCTCTCAAAGCATCAGTAATGTGCAGTCACTGTGTGTGCTGGGAGATGATGCAACAGCAGCAGCAGCGACCACTGCAAACACGACTGCAGCAGCTTGCATTGCAGCCGTACAAGAATCCATCTTCAGAGATGCAATTGAGCCTTTAGAACAGGCAGGACTGCTGGTGATAAGTATGCATCCGGATGAAACAGACAGCAGCAGCACGGCAATCCCTTGCAAGCTGGGGCTGGACATGAGCAACATTCTGTGCGTGAGTGCATCACAGCCCACCAAGAGCAGTGCTACAGCACTGAATGAGCAGGTACCGGCATCAGGCTTCTTCGATGCACTGTTATACACAATACACAGGAACCTCACAGCTGAAGCAGAGAAAAGGGATGAATCGCAACCTCCGGACAAAGTCAGTAATAATGCTACTGCTGCAGTGGGGAATGATTCTACAAGTACACTTTCTACTAGCGCTAATCTGGTGCACCTCACGGCCCCAAGCAGTAACATTCTTGCGGGGTGGGCCTGGGCCAGCCATGCAGTGGTGTCTGGCAGCTCTGCTGCTGCAGCTGTAGCAGCAGGTGCAGCAGCGCTAACATGGTCTGCATTGGGTCAGGCTCTGGGCGCTGAAGCTTCCCCAAGGGCACATGAAGGGCTGGGCAAGTATGTCAAGCAGCTGTTAACTGACGCCAGCAGTGTGCATACAACACCTGTCAGTGGCAGTGGCAGTACGGCTGCTTTTCTGATGGACAGTGGCATCCCTGAAGTAGGAGGCCTGGATTTGCTGCGAGCTGTGCAGGCAGCTAGTAACTTTAACGGTGAGCTGTTATGCTTTGCAACATGGAGGGACTTTTCCGTCTCTGTCTGTTGCTCAACACCTGGTTGGCCATGTTCGCCCTGCCTCATGCCTGTCAGCAGCCACTGCAGCGGCTGCTCAAGTGGTACCTCACTAGTTACGTAAGCGCTCAGCAGTATGCATTACTATGCTTTTACCTGCAGTGGCTCATTCGTTCAACCTCCAGCACTGTTGGCATCCTGGAGACAAGCTCGCTCACAGTGCAACGTACATTACTCCTGATATGTTGTCCTGCAGGCCCCCTAGAGCTTCAACCAGCACAAATAAGCCCTGACATTACGACAGTAGCCAGCAGTCTCAGCTACAGCTGGTACATTACGACAGCGCTGTCAGGGCCCTACCTCACAGACCAAATGGCATTTGTGGCCCGCAAGGCCACCACCCCCCCTCACTTCCCGCTCTCACACTGGGAGTTCTATGGGTCAACATCCTTGGTGGAGGTTGAGGGTTTTGTTGTTGTTGACAGCCCTGGCAACTACAGCCTGGCAGCAGAGAGTGATGACAGGTTTATAGTGTGGCTGGATGACAAGTGGCTGATGATGCGGCAGGCTGGGGATGCAGGAGACAGTGTGGGGCTGCCGGCAGCAGCATGGCTAGCTGATGTGCGCTTCCAGAGTGCAGGTGAGTGGAGTGCACTGGTGAATGTGGTCTTAGGTGCGGTCTATGTGTGCCAGTACTCGCAACCCTGGGTAGCAACCCTAGATGGTGTCCTTTGCAGCAGCAGCAGCATGTTGTTTGCAGAGGTGTACAGCCAAGCACCTGATATTCATCATATGCCATGTCTATTTGTCTTACCTTGTGAGGAATCAGCAATATTACAAAGATAGAAACCACAACTGATGTGGGTGTGATGGCAATGACCTGTTGCAGGCTACTACAGGCTGCGGGTAATCATCTACACCCCTGGGTTGTCATCGTTTGACTTGAAGTGGCGAACGCCTTTGTCAGCTCAGTTTGCAGCCATCCCTCAGCTGGTCAGCTTTGGACGCATTCAGCCACTTCCACAGCAGCTGGTGGATCAAGTGACCAGCCAAATGCTGGGAAGTACCAGTACCACCAGCAAAAAGGGCGATGGCAGCGGTAGCAAGGTCGGCAGCAAGTACAGCATCTTGCCTGGCAACGCTGCAGTGAATTCAGCGAGCAATGCACAGACTGTGAGTGATGGATCAGCGGGCAACAGTGGGATGGCCAACTCGCCTGCTGCAGCCCCAGCTGACAGCAGCAGCTCTGGCAGCACTGCAACACCCCAGACGGTCCCAGCTAGTGATGCCACAGCATCAACGACTTTGGCAGCAGACCCGGTCCAGCCTGATAACCAACAGCAAGGATATGTGCAGCCAACAGCTCGGGCATTCCCTAATGAATTCAACTTTGGTGGTCTGAGCAGCTTCCTCAGTTCAATATTTGGCTGGGAGCGTGGCAGTCCTAGTGGCGCTGCTGGGGCAGCGAGCAGCAGCCCAGCAGCAGTTCAGGGTGTGACAGCTGCTGCAGCCAAGCAGCAGCCCACCGCTACAGCTGATGCTTTGAGGGTAGACCCACCTGTCAGACCAACCAGGTCCCTGCATGGTGCACAATTCATGACCTCAACTACCACACTCATCCCGGTGCCTGGCGTCTTCTCAGTGGCAGCTGCGTTTGTAACACCCACTGGCTACAGGACAATACTACCTGCTCTGGATGACATGCGATTCACGCATGTTGGCATATTGCCTGGCCCTGCACTGCAAGTCACTTCAAACTGGCAGTTGCAGCAGCTGCTGCTGGGAAGCAGCAATATATCAGATGATCAGGCAGGCTATGGTGTTGTACAGGGCTGGCTGGACTGGGAGACTCTGAACCTTGAGGCATATGACTGGCTTCAATCAGAACTTGAAGCTGCAGGGAGCGGAGATTCTGAATCTGCAATTGGAGGTGTCAGTATTGGCAGCGCGGGGGTGCAGTTTGAGCTGGTGTGTGCAAGTGCAGACACGCAGATGAGCTGCAGCTTGCATTTGGATGGCCAAGTGCTGGTTGGCAGTCTTGATGAGACACAAGTTTCATCCTGCATAATGCCAGCCAGACGGCAGTTGGGCAACAGCAGCAGCAGCAGTAATAGTACCATCACTGTGTCAGCGCAGAGCTCAGTAGCAACACAAAAGCAGCTGGTGCATGTTGAGCTGTTGTTTGCGGCAGATGACATGCGTGCAGCACAGTTTGCAGTCAGGGCACGTCCTTGCTATCAGCTGAGTAACGGCAGTGCACAGGTGCCCAGCAGCAGCACTGGGACGTTTGAAGACCTAGTGGCTGCCCCTGGAGCTTCAGCATTTGGCTTAGCTGCTTCACAATTGCAGGATGCTGCAGGAAGCAGCTATCAGCCTGGTATGCTCTGCAGTGTGAAAGCCACAGTGCCGCCTGAGGCAGATGGCCTCAGCAGCAGCAGAGTGCTGGAGCGTTCGGTGTACTTGACAGCTGAAGATATGCAGCAGGCATTGGAGGTTGATGCCAGTAGCTGGCAGGCACCCAGTGTTAACAACAGCATCACTAATGACACACAAGCTGAGCCAACAGCTAAGGCTGTGGCTGGCACACAAGGGATTGCAGTGCAGCAGCTGGTTTCGGACTGGGTACAATCTTTGCCTGCCAATACGCTGTATGGGTTTCATTGCGGCTGCTATTGGAATGGCAGCTGGAGAGGCAACGTGTCTGTAGGTGTGCATGCTGGTGGCAGTGGGGCCGCAGCACTGTACATGGCTGGTTGGCCTGTATCTGCCAGCCCTCTGTTGCCTGAATATGGACCCAGTGACATAGATATCACCTTGTATAGCTCATGGCAGCAGCAACAGCAACTGCTGTCCGGTAGCGGCAGTGCTGATCCGCTGAGATGGCAGAATCATGACAGTGATGACAGGTTTCCTGTAACACTCGCTGGTGCCTCCCCAGCAGAGCGGTTGGCTGCATTGTCTGACCTTGGGTTCAGGCCGACTCATCTGCTGGGTGGGAGCTTGTTTCCTCTTGGTGATGTGGATGGCGTTCCAGCATTGAATGTGCCAGCACAGTCTGGCTTGTTGCAGCTGCTTGTAGTGCATGGTGATAGCATGGACGCAAATGGCAAAGTTGTGGTAGCTGCAGCAGTGGCTAGCGCTCCTGATGTTGGCAATGCAGAGGGCGGGCAAGGTGCAGGGCCTGCTGTGGCTGGTTGGCTGCCAGGACCCTGGGATGCATGGGTGCCCAGGTAGCCGTGGACGACTATATATGCCCAGGGCTTGCTTGATTGCATTCAGTACCATAGGCTGCTAACACAGTTGTATTGGTCAACTGACCGTGGCTTGAGCTGGCAGGGGGCGGACCAGCATGCCTGTCAGGCGCCTGGCGCTGACTCATGCTGTCACAATGTATACATGATGCTTATGCTGTTGGCGCATCACTGTCGGGGTGACCACAGATGTGATTTTTTTTTGTGAGCCTGTGGCTGATGTTTTTCCCTGCTGTGGTGATTGTTGTTCAGCTGTTCAGTCCTCAGGCAGGAATTGTCCTGCCATACCATGCCTAAGAGGGATACTGGTGGGTTGGTATCCGATGTGATACTGTGCGGCATTGTCAGTCACAGCCGTGTGCTCACCACCAGCATGCTTTCTTGTTGAAGGCATCTAGTGGATGACGTTGTTAGTTGCAGACATTGTTGCAGTGATTGGCATTTGCCCATGCAATGTTGTTTGAGGTACTGATCATACCTGCACCCAACTTGCACTGCCATGATGCAGGTTGCCTGTGGAATTCTGAACTTTCTATGTCTTACTGTGCTTGCATGCTCATCAGCAACAAACAGCAGTGTCATGCCTGGGCAAAGGTACACCAAGTTTGCTTGATGTCAGGATGCTGTGCTTTGAACTGGTATATTTGCTGTGATGAAGACTCCAAGAGCGTCACTGCTCTTTTGGGGAGCAACCATTGGTTTCATGATGAGCATTAATTGAACATATGTATGCATGCCATGTTTGATGGAACTTAGCTTTTCACTTGCAAGTGCAGGAGTCCTGCAGTGTCCACGGGACAGGTGGTCTCCTGCTATTGTTGGCCGACTCACCAGCACTGCACCTACTCACTTGGAAGAGTTTTGGAATAGTCTTGGATATGAAGCAGGTTACCTTGACCATGTTTGCAGCGTGTGATGCAAACGCTGCATGACGTCATGCACTTGGCATACACTGATACAGCTTGGCCTTTTATGTAAAAAATTGAAAGTGGATTCAATCCACTTTCAATTGAATCCACTGTACAGATTTGAGGCGCGTGGCTGATGGCAGAAAAAGCTATGGCTGCAAAGCTGATTATAATATTGCTTAGAGACTAAAAAACCAGTGTCACTTCCAGTGCTGACTTCAATGGAGATGTTACATCTATCATGCATACCCATAGTATGCATACTCAGTATGTCAGTAACATATGTTGTCCGCTTCTGAAATGGGGCGCGGGACCGATGGCAGGATTGCTATGGCTAATGGGTAACTCATATATATATTGGACTCTATGTGAGTGACTGCAGACATTGTCAGAGTTGGGTTGTTTTCAGACAGTAATAAAACACGATACACTACCTCACTTGAGTGAAGGGTGAGTCCATGGACATGGTGGCCACCGTGAAGTGCACTCAGGTGCTGTCGAGCAGTGCGCTCAGGTGCTGTTGAGCAGCGACCTCAAGCTGCACGCTCAAGCACACTCCCTGGCTACAGACGTCTCGCGTTCAACACTATTGTTGGCCGCAAACTGCACGTGCTAGGGCCCTGCGGTGCATGGGTAAGCTCCTGTCAATTAATTATATTAAGCTCCTGTCAAGCGTATAGCGCAGGTATCAGCATTGTTCCTTCTATGGAGGCGATTCGCTGCGCATGACCTTCTCACACGGCGGGGAGGGAAAGTCACTTGGGAAGGTCATGGGAAGGTCATTTGGCCGCTTGTAGGTCTCTTGAACGTCACATAAGTAAAGTTACGATCGTGACGCATCGGCACATCAGCCAGGCTGCCGAGTGAGCGCATTGCCGCCCACAACTACCAGTGCACGAATAGGCTGTCGGAATCGCTTGATTAATGATGAGCAGTGTGCAGCACACGACAGCCGCTGAGCACAAATTAGCCCTGTTTTCACTGTGCCATATAAGTGGTATGCACCTGATCTGCACAAACCACTCAATCAGCTAGTGAACCAGGGTAACATCTGAAGCTCCTCTTTGTATTCTTGCCCCTGCAGGCTGATGGCTCTGGCTGCTACATAACTTTGGCAGAGTTTGCATCCCTTTCAGAGCTCAACAGTACATCAACAGCATCGAGTTGGGTACCCCACCAGACCACCCTGATGTCTATGCAAGTGGGGGAGATGAAGCAGAGAACCACAAGGCAGCCCTGTACAAAGCACTTGAGTTCAATCCTGCAGTCCCCACCATTGCCTTCTTGATCACGGATGCCCCACCACACATGGCAAGCCTGGACAAGCACTGCCGCACATGAGAGGAAGTGGCTGGAGGTAAGGGCATTGGAACAGTCCACAAGCAGCAGCACATGTTGTGTAGTCAGGGGTTGCTTGTCGCACACTGGAAGTGCCATTTGGTAAGCAGTAGCAGGGCTTGATTGAGGTTGAGGTGCTTGATCCCTCATACATGACCGTCATGTTTGCAACCAAAGGAGGCAATCAGTGCTTGGTGCTGAAGAAGAAGCCGTTTGTCCAGTGCAGATTGTTGAGTTTTCCACTCACAGCATGCAATGTTTGGGTGCAATTGTACAACGCGCCGCTGCTTCTCATACACTGCACTGCAGGCACAGGGCCTTGTGCCTGATATGGCTAATGACGGCTATCACAATTCAGACTCGGGACAAAACCCTCGAACATACGTTACCAAGTATTTGATGTTGAAGTTGATAGTTGAGTGCTAGTGAACGGTTGATGGTAAAGGCCGAAGCTGCTGCTGGCCAGCGTTGCCTGACACTTTCCGCTGCGAGCTGTCCACGATAAACCGAGTCCAACATCCTGAGGGCACTCACAACGTGTTCAGAAGCGCTTCTGGTAAGAATTCATTTGATGTAAATGGCCGTGTGGCACCCAATGTAATTGGCGGCAACCCGCTTAAGGCTCACTGAGCTGGCCGTCGCACGACACAGCAACGTTGGCGTGTGTCGAATATTTATACAGTTCGCCTAGACTAGGCAGGCATGGCAACAGTTGTTGCCTCATCCCTCTGAGCCAACTCCTGTTGGAGAGGCGGTCGAGGGCCGGGCAACGTACGCTAGTTGCAGACACCTTTCAGCTTTGAACGCTAGCTAACTGCGGCGTTACCCAAGATCAGCCCAAAGCGATGAGTCAGTGTCACCGAGTAAAACACCCCACAATGCTGAAACAACACAAGACAGTACACAACTCCTGCTGCTTGCTTGCTGCCATGCAGTCAAAATATCAGAAGCTGCAGGCCCTGCAATAGACCCAGAGACAGCCTGCATCGCTTGTGGCTTGCAGTTCAGCCCTGAGACCATGCTGATCTGTGACAGCTGCCAGCAGGGATTCCACCTTGCGTGCTTTGGGCTCCCAAACATCCCAGAAGGTGATGAATGGATCTGCCAGGGCCATGGGCAGCTTGACCTTCTCTCAGTGGGGCAGCCGCTGGTGCTGGAGATGGCCCAACTGATGTACACTGACAGCCAAGACCCACACCTGACACAGGGCCTCTTCAAGGGCTACATCAGGGCATTGGGTGGAATTGACAGGGCCATGCTGCCACCCCGGCGGGAGGTGCAAGTGTTGGTTGAAGATGCCCCAGTAACTGGCACCCCAGTGTTCTACTCACGTGCCCGCTTCAGCCGCTTAAAAAGGGTCCTCATAGAATCCCTGCAGCTTGCAGAGCAGCTCTACCAGCGCACCACATCCCAGCTGACAACTGTTGTCCTGTGCTGCAGCCGCTGGGACATGTTTGGGCTCCCAGCAGCTGCTGCAGGGAGGGCCTCTGAGGCCTGGGCATCTGGGCAGGATGCTGTGCAGCGGGCCCTGCAGGTGCTTCAGCGGCCCCCTAAGCAGCTCTGCCTGCCCAACAGCAGCAGCTCAGCAGCAGGCAGAAGCAAGAGCAGCAGAGTCAATGAAGGCCAGCAGCAAGAGCAGGCGAGAAGGTGGCCCTGTGCAAGATCTGGCACAGGAACCAGCGGCATCCCCACAGCAAAGCCAGCAGCAGCAACAGATCACAGGGCCATGGCCTGCGGGGTCTTTGCAGCAGCAGTACCAACCTGCACAAACCTCCAGTCTGGCGCCTAGTGCCCAGCAGCAGCCCCCCTGCAACCTGCCACATGTGCACAATGGGACCCAGCCTGCAACCATACCACCTGCAGAACAACCAGCAATGCATAATCAGACACCATACGCAGCAGCACCCAGTGCATACCAGCCCTGGATGCATACAGGGATGGCCACATTCATTACCACCCAGCTTTCCACCCTGGCCCTACTATAGCTATCACCCAGTTCCTGTAGGGCCTCCAGGCTGGCCACCAATGCCGCCATGCTGGGGTCCGCAGGGACCAGCCGAGGCTGATGCAGGGCCTTGGGGCCGTCCACCAGCCATGCAGGAATTTTCAACAGGAGCCAGCAATAGAGGTGCCAGCCTGGCTTCAGCCCCTCACAACAGCAGCGGCCACTGCAGCAGCAGCAGCAGCTGTGGCTGCAGTATCAGGCAACAAGGATGCAGCAAGCCTGAGGGTGCAGCAACATAATACAAAGAGAGTCCAACCACCTCACCGGCAGCAGCTTGTGACTGAGGCAGCTGGTCGGTCATCACCAGGACCTGATGAGTACTCCAGTGATGATGACTGGGTGCCAGAGACAGCAGGGACGCCTGCAAGGAAGCAGGTGTAAGTACAGAAATTCATCTACAGGTGGGTCAAGTGACCAAGTAGTGCAGCAGACCAACTGCTGTAACCAACACCTGAGCTGTTTCGGTGGTCAAAGCGGATTTGCTTCGGTCCAGTTTGCCCCTTTTACAGGTGCAGGGGTAAACCTAAAGGGGGAAAGTGGACCGCACCTGCCACCCAGCAGCTGCATAACCAACACCTGAGCTGTTATGGTGGTCAAAGCATAACTGTGTTTTGCCCACTTCTCACCTTGGAACAGGTCTGTGCAGACCTCACCCGCCCCTGACCTGCCCTTGCTGCCGTGTCCATTCAGGTCCTGCCCACCCCCCGCGTTTGGGGCTCAAGAATGCGCGTGAATCCCACCCTGGTCAAGCAGCTGGCCCGCCGGGTCTGCGCCGTTGACCTGCCGCTGTGGAGACACCTGGTGGCTGCAGGCACCGCCAGGGCAGCAGCAGAAGGGTCCAGCGGCGGCCCCCTCAGCAGAGCCGACTGGACCCCAGCACAGATCAAGCAGGCCCTTGCCGACTTTGCAGGCATGCACGAGAGCCACAGGGCGTTCCTGGAGCTGCCTGAGAACAGGAACCTGCCAAGGCAACTGGGCACGCTGCTGCGGCTGCTGACGGTCACCGACGACCCGCTGGTCATTGAGGCCGACATAGTCACTGCCAGGTGAGGCTCAGCCCAGACAGCAGTGCAGCACTTGCGATAGATGTGTTCCTCACCTGGGCCTGGGCTGGCTTTTTTTACCCATTCTTGCTTGCCACTCTGGCCTGCAGGTTGCTCAGCACAGTCCGCCTGCAAGGGCAGCGGGCCACCAGCCTGAACAACGTGCTGTTGGAGGCCCGGTGAGCATTCCGCCTGCTGTTTGGGAGGTGTCTGTTGCCAGGTGAGTGAGGCATTAGCGCTAGCCCCTTGTGCTGCAGTGCACGGCCATTAGACTCTAGCTGCTCACCTGCAGGTGCCATGGAGCTGATCACACAAGCATGCTGGCTGCTTTTGCAGGCATGACTGCTGCTCCTTCCACAGTCAAGGTTGATGGTGAGACGCTGCGCATTCACCTGCAGTCTCCAGTGCCAGACGGTGCTGTGACTGACTTTGGTGAAGCTCTGCAGACCTGTGGCAGCCTCAAGAGGGAGCTTAAGGGGGGTGATTCGGACCTCTGAGGCCTTCCAGCTGCGCCTGGTGTATGGCTGGCATGCGCTGCTGCATCAGCTCAGGGACCTCCAGAACTGGTCAGCACCTGTGCATAAGGAGGTACAGCAAGGTGTGTGCAGAGGTGATGTTGATGAATTCTCAGGTGTTGGGAAGGACATTACAGTGCACACAACCTGCCATCATCAGCTGTAGGTAAAGGGCAGTAGCAGTAAGGCTTTGTGCCTCCTGACCCTGAGTGGCAGCAGTCGCCCTCAAGTTGGTCAGCCATGTTGCTTCCACATAAGCACACAGCAAGAGGGGGCCGTCACCTAGCTGCTTTTTCAACCGCTTGCATGCCTTTGGTGTGCCACGCAGGAAAGCCTTAGTGGGCTGCAACGACCTGCAGTGTCCGCGGTGGTAGCACTGATAGCGTGCCGGATGATCTGGGCCTGGTTGGCTTCTCAGAATGCAGTAGTAGCTGCAGGTACTGCAGCGGATGCCCAGCTGTCAGCCATGTCGGGCAGCAGTGAACAGCAGCCTACAATTAGACAAATTGGAGATCTATCAATGTGTCTTTGACAGACTGCCAGGGCTCAACACGCTGCTTCATGGCACCGTGCTGGGCCAGCTGAGTGCTTGCTTCAGCCACGTCCATGGGCAAGAAAGCACTGTCCACCTGCTTCCTACACCACAACATATACCACATTATTGTAAGATCTTTTGTCATGCGAACGCCAGTAGACTACTGGCCAGTGTTACCGCCGGTGTAGGTCAGGATTTAGGATGAGTTGCAGGCAGGGAAGCAACTCAGCGGGGGGTCCAGGGGGGGCCCGCGCTGGCAGGCCCCCCCGGTGGGGTCTGGGGCGCAGCCCCAGAACTCTGGCGGGACTTACTGTTCAAAGCGCATTTTTTGCATTAGAAATGGCGTTGTCGCAGCAGATTCAGGAGGCATCAGAATGCCAGTTTGCGCTCTGTGTAAACGGGCTTTCCTGGCCGTAAAGCGTGGCAGCAGCAGTCCGACCAAGTGACCAAGTGAGCAAGTTTACCATTGAAGCACCCTGCCTCCAGGTGAACAGCAGAGGCTTAGACACAACGTAAGCGCACTTTGTCAGCAACAGTAACATCCATTCAGCTGGTGTAAAAAACCCTGCAATATTATACTGTAGCTGTCACACATGTATGCACTGCAGTCAACATCACTCACTCGCTGTGCAGCTCACAATCAGACTCACAATCTGAGTCATACTCAGCCCCTTCCACAAGCCCAGCGAACCACTCTACATCTTCTTCTGCAGCTGCTGCTGCAGATGGATTCAAACTCCCAGGTCAGGTCAACTTGCCCGCCAACCACAGCACTGCCCAAAGTCAGGGTGCCAGCCAAGCCCCCATGGCCTGGATTTCGGATTATGGGCAAGCCATCCGAAATCCTGGCCGCTGCGCCAGGATTTCGGATGAACCCGAAATTTCGGGTCCAGCGGTAACACTAGGCCCTGGCAGTAGTCGACCAATGTTCCCCGCTAAAACCACGTCCAGTTGGGCTACTGGCACCTCCAGTCCTGCCGCATAGTCGTATCGGCACCGATATAAAGATTGCCCATGTTTGGGGAGCTTTGTCTTGCGTCGTGAGGTAGCTCGAGGTGCATTTGAAGTCCGCTCTGATGCAGGCGCTGCACCAACTCGTGTCATCGGTGCAGCAGAATTATCACAGGCTAGTATCAGGTGGATGTGATAAGGACGTTTCAGCCAAGGCAAGCACAAACGGGTTGGACGTGCATTTGTCTAGCATCGCATGTATGCTTGATGCACATATGCTGACGTTGCAGTGTTTTTGCCTATTGCAGCATCCTGTCAAGATCCCTGTCAAGCCCCCTGTGAAGGTCAGGGTGCTGCCACGTATCCCTCTGCACCTTAGGGACCAGCTGCCTCCGAGACCCCACGGTAAGCAAGCGACGGACATGCATGCCCGTTGTATGTCCCCTGGAACAGCCTGATGTCCCTCTGAAACGACGCACGACAATATGCAGCAACAGGTTTACTATCCTGGTTGTTATCATGAATTGGTGTGACAGTTGGGTTGTCAAGGCTTGTGCCTTCTACCCTCCTTGTGGGCAGTGCTTTGTGGTGCCATTCATTATGCTGTTGCTCAAGCTACACGATGCACTGCATGCTCAACCCTGTCTCCTTTTTTGCAGTGTACACCCAAGAAGAGTTGGACGCATCAAGTGAGGAGTGCAAGCGGTGGTGGGATGAGCAGCAGCTTGACGACGGGTACCTTGGAGAAGAACCACTTCATTTATATGAAAAGTACTACGACCCTGTGAAGGCTGATCTCCACCATGCTGGCTCCTTCGCAGAAGTACAGGCAGCAATGGAGCTGGACCCCAGTTATCGCCAGGCCTGTGAGGCCATTTTTAAAGAGCTAGAAGAGGCAGCAAGCAGTGACAGCACAACAGAGCAGCACTAAGGTATGCAGTCTTTGAGACAACATCCGAGCTAGATGTGGCATGCATATCTGATATGTATTGATTCAATACAACATGCTTAAGGTGCCTCGCATGTCAAATGGGCGGCAAACTTGCCTAAAGCGGTGTTCTGCATCTGCACCATTGCACAGTATGAGAACAATCGCCTGCATAATGACTGCGCTGCTCTCATTCCAGTTGTGCAAGTCGCATACTACATATGGCTGTAACGTTGACTACAATGATAGCTTGTGCACATGGGTGGTATAGCTTCCTCTGTGGCGCCCTAGAAATCTCTTCTATCCCAATGTTGTGAACACCCAAGTAAGGGCAAGTTGTTCTATGGTGGTCAGTCATGGTTGTGATTCTTCCATGCTACTTGTAGCATATGGTTTGTTGGTGCAACAATCTGACTAGCCTTTGCCATCCTTCTGCCGATTTTGCAGCCACCAATGCCAAGTCTGCGCCGTGGCAATATCTACATGGTCCAACTTGGACCATACCAGCAACTGCGGGAGACGTTGACCAAGGAGAACTGCAGAAATCCTGGGCCTGACTTATTCGTCATTAGAACTGGAGAAGGTGGCCTACGAGAGCTTGCAGGCCTACACCCATGTATTGTCCTCTAGGATGATGGCGGCAGTTTGATTGAGGTCATCCCGGGTACAAGCAGCAACAGACCCTTTGCACAACAATAATAATAATCAGTACTTTGCAGCCATAGCATTTACTGCCATCGGCCCCGCGCCTCAAATCTACCCAGTGAATTCAATCCACTTTCGGACAAGGCGGAGTACATGATTATCCGACCTCAATTGTGAAGGGGGAAACCACCCGAGAACCCCTCCCATACAATGCCGAGAGCCAAGGTTTCCGTGGAGACCTAGGTGGGAACATCTCAACAAGGGTGACTAAGTACATTCTCAAGCCACTTTCGATCCACACCCCAGCAGAGTCGGGCGCTTGGGTAGGAGCACATTCCTGCCTCCGGTTTACACACCCTTTGCACAACAACAGAGGGGCGTTCGGCTCAAGCCCACTGATGGTAATGGGCTCAGATTTAGCACAAAATTCCTGACTACACAAAAACAAGCGGTGGATTATTGTCAGTCAGCTCACCAGATCCAGTACATTGTCAAAACCAGTACATGGTCAAACCCAGTACACTGTCAAAACCTGCTGTGCCTTCTTGGAGAATTCTGCTGATGTCCAACTATTGTAGCATTGTTGCCGCTGCAAACAAGTCTATTCTTGATTTCAAACCATGTAACACTCCTTGCTTGTCGACCACTGCCTGACGTTCAGCTGTCACTTGAGCATACCACTGGTTGACACTGCTCTTAGGCTCCATTGTCAATTGGCACCAAGAGCTGCGAGTACCTCTGTGATCTCGTTCATCACGTCCACCAGCCTCTTGTATGTTGTACCGCTGGGGTCAGCTGCAGCAGCATCACGCAGCCACCGTCCGGCACGAGAGATCAACACTCCCCTCAGCACCCTGCAGCAGTCAGAGATAGCAGTAGAACAGAGCAGCTCAGGGGACTTTCGTGGTTGCAGTCCTGGTATTACAACATAGGGCCATGACTTTGCACAGCAGTGCAATGGAGAGCAGTACAGTCAAGCGCTTGGTTGTTCGACGCAAAATGTACTGTACAAGCGCACCGCACATTGCATCTAATGCATTGAGCAGAGGAAAGAGACTGCATGCTATACCTACTCCGAAGGGCTGCGCCACTATGCGGGCCTGCTGGCATGTACATGATGATGCCAGCAGGTTCCTAGCTGTGACATTGATCACTTTGCGTCATGTCTAGTGATGTTTTGACATGCAAACGACGTTGTGACTCCTGTTGTATTGGGTAATTGATGTATGCACCCCCCCCTCCGCACACGCCTGCCCGGTGTATGTATAAGCTGGTGTACCTGAAGTGGTTGGTGACCACATCTTCTAGTCCTGGAGGTGGTTTGCGCAACATGTTCAACACCGCCCAGCGCAGAGTCTGCAGCCGCAGGTCAACATTGTACCTGCACAGCAAGAAAGATCAACATGGCATTTTGTCCCAAATGCGCCTGCTTATGCATACCCTGGTTTGCAGAAATGAAAACACATGCTTAACTGCATGCAGTGCAGGTAAGCTGAGGTATGCAGTGACCATTGCTCTGCTTCTGCCAGCCAAGGCATGCGGCTGTGCAGCCAACAGCTAGCAAGGCCTCCAGCAGCAGCAGCAGCAGCAGCAGCACCCGCAGCAGCACCCGCAGCAGCACCAGCAGCACAGCCTGTCATAGCCCTGCGTCCCAGTGCTACTTTTTGTTGCTGCATGGACGGTTGATTGCACTGCACATCACATACACAACACCCTGTTATCAGCAGATGCCCCAGCCCTGCAATCTACAGAAGTTGATGCAAATGGTACTAATTGAGTCCTTCACCCTAATGCTGAAGCAAACCTGCAGGTGCTAGAGGCCTGCCTACCTCAAGCTTGTGGTGGTTCCCTCTGCTGTGCCCCTCATGAGCTCAACCTGGGGCTCATTGAAGTATGGGTCCTGGAGCAGCAGCACCAACAGCAGTACAGGTGGCAGTAGCAGCAGCACAGATGGCAGCAGCAGCTCAAGCATGAAGCTGAGGAGAATTTAGAGACAAGGTTGAGGCAAAGGGCAAAGGAAGGGCAAATATCAACGATGCCAGAAAGTGTGTTGATGCTGTACAGCATCCAGCAACAGCAATATACCACCTTCTGCAGTGCAGAACTGCCTACAGTTCTGCCAGCTGGTGCAGATTCCCAAGTCATACCCATGAAGCTTCAGCCAAAAGAACCATACTGAAGGTGAACCCACATGAGTCACAGAAACCAGCATACATGTCCATGGCAAGTGCATCATCAACAACAACAACAGTGAGGCTGCCAGCGTGAGCAGCAAGTGCAGCTCACCTCTACAAAGATCATTCCCTGTATTGACAGCAGTATCTGAAACAGGCTACTGGTTGCCGGGTTCCACTTGCTTGACTCATCACCACCATGCCAGGTGCCCAGCAGAGACAGACACACCTTGCCATCTGCCAGCAGCAACACACAGCACAAGGCCATGTTGAAAGCAAGCAATGAGCTACTGCAAACTGCACGCTGTCCACTTGTGGTAGTATGTGTCTACAATGCTGCAGCTGGGTATGTTACAAGAGTGAAATTGCATGTATCCGTGTGAGCTGAATCTTGTTGTCACCAGCATATTCTGCTGCAGGCACCACAACAGCTGTTGGCGACTGCACAGATTATGACAGCTTAGGCTCACTCGGAGGCGAGAGTGTCTTGAAGCAACATCTTGTAGCAGGCCTGTCAAAACTGAGCCAAAAATGGAGTACGGGCAGTGCCAGTCAAGGCCTCGGACTCTTTTTGGTCATCATGGCCCAGCAGCTCATGATGTGTAGTGTGCTCACTGACCTGCATAAAGGTTTGGATTGAACCTGGCCCTGCCCTCCCCTGTTGTTTCCAGCACCATCAGCGGCGGCACGTTGGGGTAGCCAGGTGGGAAGTAGACGTCGAACACAAACAAACCGCCCTCGTAAGGCGTGTCCTGAGGCCCTGAAATGATGCAGCGCACCTGAGCAGCAACACATGAGATGTTCACTTGCAGGATGATCTTGATATTACACACTGGTGGGATGACCTTGATATGCTCTTATTGGTAGGAAGGTTCTGATGTTGCATGTTTGAGGAGGCACTGTTTTGCAGTTGAGGAGTACACAGTTAAAATGATCTATGAGCACACAGCTGTTTCTCACTGCTGACCACAGATCATTTGAGTCAATCATGCAGGGATGCACACGCCTCACAGTGGATGCTTATGCATTCATACCAAGCGTGTCTCTTCGGACAGCCAGCATAACAGTTGGCCAATACGTATGAAAGTGGTTCAACATTGTCTCACCTTATCTGGCCTGTTTGTGTCCTGCCTGACAAAGCATGCTGCTGCTGCTTGTACAGGCAGGCGTGTCTTGCCCCTCAGGTCTCGCAGCTCGCGACCAAGGCGTCGCAACTTCTGACTGTTGTCACCTGAACAGGATCAGCAAAATCACCACCGTCACGTTATGCTGCAAAGAGCGTTGAAGGTCATGAGATCAGGACAGTGTTATCAGGGTTTGGTGACAAAGAGTAGGGGTGTTATTG
This sequence comes from Coelastrella sp. MACC-549, assembly GCA_018290735.1. Taxonomy (NCBI): domain Eukaryota; kingdom Viridiplantae; phylum Chlorophyta; class Chlorophyceae; order Sphaeropleales; family Scenedesmaceae; genus Coelastrella; species Coelastrella sp. MACC-549. The sequence goes on along the minus strand of JABEVS010000242.1, from coordinate 73,598 downwards.
GATATTAGATTTGGAAGGGGCTGCTTTCACCACATCATTGCAAGCTGATGGTGCTGCAGCAAGCAGGGGAGCTGCAGGTGCACACAGCGAAGTTCTGCAGCTGCTGCATGGCCTGCCAACTGAGCAAACAGTGCTCTTCAGAAAGACACAGACAGCAGCTCCATCATGTCTCAGAGGAAGGCTGAATGCTCTATGCCAGGAAAATCTACCTTCAGGCTGGGCTGCCATAGCTGCAAATTGGCTGTTGTATGCTCCAGCAGCTGTTGCCTCAAAGACTCCCACACTGAGGGGATCTAGGATTTCTGAATAGGTCTGCTCAGCTGCTTCATAACTGGTAGGGCCGGCACCAATGCCTGCATGCAGTAGAGCACCATGGGTGAATTGCAACCATCATCATGTGAGCGCATAGGACAAAAATCCTTTGCAAATATTTGCATAGGACAATATTCGCATAGGACAAAATCCTTTGCATATATTTGTTTTCCCTTTGCAATCAGCTGGCCTGCTTAAACTTACCTGACAGCCACCGAGCCACCAGCGCCTCTATCTCTGCATCCTTGTCAGCAACAGCAGCAGCACCCTCAAGCCCCTCCATGTCTACTGCACCACCACCAACAGCTGCTGCTGCTGCTGCAGCGTCTTTCCTGGCTTTCTTTGTCATGCGACCTGGTGAGGTACTGATGGTCTGCAGGACTGCTGACAGCGCATCTGCGGCTGCGTAAGCATGAGAGGCATTCAAAAGGTCCACGGCAGTTTGCAAAGTACTCTCCTCAAAATCAGGCTCGTCTGCGAGTGCCTGCAGGTGCATGTCCCATGCCAGTAGCAGCAGCAGTTACTGATATGATGATGCCGCCTGAGGCACCAGGAGTTTAATGCAGATGTCCGAGTGCTGTGCATCATGCCTGGTGCAGAACACAGTCGACCACCTGAAGGTGCTGGGCTGCTGCAGGTGCAGGCGGCTTAGTCAGTGCTGGCTATGATGTAGTAATTTGCAGCCTGGTGCTGTGTACCATGCTTGATAGGCGGGAGTACCTCCGTGTTCTTGACGACTTGGTTTTTGCAGTACAGCCAGGTGAGGCAGCCGCTTGCATGTGCAGAAGACGTAGGTGTCAGTGCATGATTGAGGCAGTGGTAGCAGCAGGTGTCTCAGATCCCACTTGCCTGTGTGAACTCAGTGTAACGTGCCAGCTGCCCTGCAAGCTGCACCATGCTCAGCAGCATCTGATGCTTGTCAAAGTTGTACCGTTGGGGGTTTTGTACCGCCAGGTCTTGGCAGCGGGGCCCAACCAGAAGCTCCAGGAAATGCAAAACCGCGTAGGCGGTGCGGCTGCGCAGGGGATGATTCAGGAAGGTGCGAGCCTGTAGACGTGTTCAAGCAGGATCCATATTTTCTATTTCGGGAATGATCGCTATCATTCTTTGTTTTATGCCAGTTGGTTGAGCTATTCAGTTTCATGAGGGTGTGGAGAGTACCGTCTTAGACGGTCAAAGTGTCCACATGTAACACTTCTCCTCTCATTTGGCACCACAGCCAACCAAGTCTACACTGGCTATTCTTGAAGAGTGATGTCATAATAAATCAGACAGTATCAACAAGGATTTATGTGCTAGAAGCTCACTATGTCAGCATCTGCTGTCAGTGTGGTGAGCAGCCCCAGTGTTGCTTTGGCCATGGACATGAACCCTGCTGCTGTGCGCTGCTGGCCGCGGTAGAAGTTCTCCTTGTCTTGCCGTGCACCCGGAGCCAGGGACTCCCATGACTGTAGCAGCAACAAACAGACGAATGCAGTGTGGCAGCAGGGTCCACACCAGCACACAGCAGGCAATACAAGAATTCAGCACCAGAGCAGCAAAGCAACCACACAAAGTGTGTGCTGTTGTTGTGCCATTATAATGCATGGACAGTTCAGAACTTGCTTGCGTGCTTTGCAGCATGCAAACGTTTGGGGAAGAACAGCTGCATTGTTTACATTAGTGTTGTTCAGCAATCCAGCAGACCAACAGAGCCAAAGCTTGAGCATGCTGTGATGTCATCAGAGGGTATGTGGCAGTATGGAACCGCACCTTTGTATCAGCCTTGCTGTCCTCTATCTGCTTGATATCTGCTAGCCGTTCCAGGCTGTCCTTGAAGAGATACATCAGGTCATTCAGCACTGCTGAGATGAAGGCAGAGAAAAGACCTTGAGTGCCACCTGCCGCTGCTGCTGACTGGCTCGCTGCTGCCGCTGCTTGCTGCTTGATGCACGTCTTGCAGCGCTCATCTCTCCAGAGCTCCTCTAAGATCTGATCAATCTGGTGACGCATCTGCAGCAGCCAAAGTAAGCCATTTGGCATGCTGCTTGTAGACCACAGTGTGCTATAGCTTGATCAAAGCCATAACGCAGCCGCTTACAAAATGCTGTTGTCGCAATGCTACTCAACCTACAGGTTTGCTCTGTACATGCGCAAAAAAGTATGACGTCTCTTGAGAGGGTGGTCTGCTGGAGATAAAACCTGCAAACTCTGTAGGCAATTGTAATCTCTTACCCCAAATTTGTCATAATTGTCCACATCCACGTCCAGTCCCACCACAAAATCAGCTTGTCCATACACCCGCATCAATGCCGGCACCAGCTGCTGCTGTGTGACTGAGGTGCCCAGCACACTGGCCACCAGGGCCACCTCTCCTGCAAGCCATCAACATGTTTTGCAAGGTTTTGCTCTGGCAGGGCTGTAGTAGGTTCATTGCTACTGCAGTTGCTGCTGTGAGATCGAGGTTGATGCGACTCATCATTACAACAAATAGACATGAGAAGCAGGCTCAGAACTAAGCAATAAGTGTGCTCAGGCATTCCATGGCAAGGCAAAGTCAACTTATACCCAAGGTCGGTATCACACCTTGCCATCATGCCACAAGTGTGCCATTGTGGCAGCGGTTTGACCCGGACAAGCTTTGAAGCCAGTGAACATTGCGTTGCAGACTTGGAGTGCATGCACGAATATGGCTATGCTGCTGCTGACATTGTCGCAGTGCTGCACAGGCCCGGGCTGTTTCGTACCTGGACTGAGGTTGCTGCGACCAAGTGCCCCGCGGGTACGGCGTTCCAGGTTGACCTGCAGGCAACAAAGTGCTATGTGCATGGTTGAGCGGAAGTCTTGAGTCAAATAGATGGGGTTGCAGCGGTCTTCGCCGGTGGTTGCGCGAAACACTGCGGTTGTGCTCAGTACGTGCACGCGCCGGCACGCCAGTGCTGAGTGTCAGGCTGACTGTAGCAGCCTAAAACGCGAACACAACTGCCTTCATTACGCAGATCAAACAAACAGAAACACGCTCACGCGGAATTAAAAGAGCTGACGCCCGATGTGGGGCTCGAACCTACGACCACAAGGTAACACCAACCGATTGGCTGGGGGCATGATACCGCTGTCAACTCGACTGTAAGAGCCTTGCGCTCTACCAACTGAGCTAACCGGGCAGCTGATGCGCCACACAGCAAATTCTAACAACGAGAAATGCATATACGGAGAATTTCGACTTTCCCGGGGCCCTGGCAGCTTTTCAAGTGATTTGCAAACACTGGCCTGCATCTCTAGTGACAGACACTCACAGGAACAACCAACAAGGGCATTGACACCCCCTGTAAGAATCATCAATACCACGACAACATGTATATATTGTGTAAGAGTGCATGTGAATGGCAACTTCAGCTGTTGGGCTTCGAACGACAGCACGGCAGCTGCAGCCACCATTCATGCCAGCAAGCTGTTGTTGCACTGTGCAGCTGGAAAGTACCTGCCTGCCATCCTTCAGATCACTGTATGCAAGGTGAAGTGATATGCAGTACAGAAAGAGGCGCGGATGCACAGAATATACAGAAATAACTTAGCTAGTAAACACTTGTACAAGCATGGTCTGGTGGAGCTTCTTGGAGAGGTGTTTATCAGGTGCAGGCCCCTTGAGAAAATTAATGCCCTAGCTATACACTAAAGGACAGCCAAAATAATATGATGATCATATACACTAGTTTGACCAAGCTTGTCCGTGTAGTTACACGCACTTGGTCTGTCCTTGAGCGACTTTACCACCACCAGCACTGTTACATGCCCCGACACGTGGTCCCACAACAACCTCCACCACCTGTCAACAGCAACCTCACAATGGCAACCTGCAAGGACAACCATATGTATGTTTTGAAGCTGGAAAGTAAAACAGCTCACCTGTGGTGCCAACATGACCAGCAGCAGCTGCACCAGCTTTGCCACCACCAGCAAGCTGCACACCTCAGCAGGGTGCTCTAGAAGGGTCACCAGCGAACGCATCAGTAGCCCTACCGTACCGTTATTTGAGATCAGCATAAGCAGCAGCATGTGGCAGCAGCAGTAACAACCAGCGCCAGGAGGATTGAGCATACAAGCACTGACAATATTCTTGACTGTTATGACACGCAATGAAAGCACTGTCGACAGGCTCTTGGCATTTTAGAAGATTGTCATGTCAGATTGTTGCAAACACAACAAACAAGCAAACGATTAATTGTCATACATACCTATTGGCACAGCCGCCAGCTGCTCTGACTGCCCTTGCTGTATGACAAAGGTCAACCAACTTGCAGCATCAGCCAGCACACTCTCAGGTACAGACCCCAAAACCCCGCTGCTGCTGCCGCCGCCAGTGCTGCCGCTGTGCCCAGCCGTTAGTAGATCTGCCAACCAGACGATTTCCAGCACTGCAAACTGCACTGCATCTGCAGTGAAGTCAGGCTGCAGCAGCTGAGCTGTGTAGCAGTTGTGCACCAGTGTTAGTTCAGCAGGGGGGTGTCTGTGGGGCATCGAGAGTGTCTGCTCTCCTGCTGCTTTGGCTGCAGCATCAGAGTAAGTGTCCCATAGGTGCTGATACAGCTTCTGAAACCTGTGCAGCCAGTCACACACAGTGCATTCTCATCAACCTCCTGAATCCTTTCTGTATCTGTCACAATTGGAGACGTTTGTTGGTGGATGACAGATAATGATGTTGTTGTCATGTTGCCTGCTGCATGAACTGGAATCGTCTCTCTGGAAAACAAACAGATTGTGTGAGGGGAGGCGTCATCACACCGACAAGTGCACCCTGCAAGATTTGAGATGCTAGCTGGCAGCCAAATCATGATGGTGGCTCACCCATTGGTCTCAAATGCTTGAATGCCAACAGCAACAAATGGTGAGTTAACAATCTATGACAGTGGCAGCTCCAAGAAGGCTGGCTGGCTGGCTGGCACACGTCCTACCTGTGCACTGCTGGCCCAGTGGCAGCAAAACTTTTATGAGGTGCTCAATGTCAACAGCAACAGGTACTTCCTGGCAATTTCTGACACCAGGAGCTCATGGCTTGCTGGCACACATCCTACCTGTGCACTGCTGGCATGAGCCCCACATGGAAATGCCTTTGACTGATGAAAAACACCTCAGTGATGAAACTTGCACTAGCAGCAGCTGCTGCCACGTCTGACGCCATCACCATCCCATCTGCCCCATTACTGCTGCTGCTGCTGACCACAGCAGGCACTGCCGGCCTCGGCGGTACACTGCTGCTGCTGCCAGGGACACCTCTCTGTCCTGAGAGTGTTGCCTCAGCTGCTGCTGTTCCCAACCTGTGTGCATGTGTGTGGTAGTAGCTGGGGCTTAGGTGCTTGCTGAACAGATCCTGAAACTTGGGGTTTTGGGTGAGGTATCCTGACACAAAGGGCTTTGTGAGGCGCAAAACCACAGCTGTGAGGTTCAGCATGAAACCATCAGGGGCACCTGCAGGCGAGCAGCAGCAGCAGCAGTGCCTGGTTCGCTGTTGTTCCATATGGCTGGCTAGTTATAGTAGCTGATTACCATATTCTTCGTGTTTGCATGGTAGATATTTCAAATTGCTCAGATTGCTTGGAGCAAAGGAATATTGATGTCATTCAGACACTTTTAGGCCAGTCTCACCAGCGACTGTCTGTCAGGAGATAACCTGATAAACCCCATGCGCCAGGCATGAAGGTTCACTGCAAGCCATTGTACAATGATGCTGATTCTAAGCCGCATATGCCGCATACTGCCATTATACAATGATGCATCAGCAAAAGGCAGGGGCAGTGAGGACATGATGAATGACTCGTCACAACCCCCAGCAATGATTGATGACGTGCAGTTCATGATAAGGTTAGCACAAACAGAGAAGCAGGGGCATTTCTCACGGGCAGGATATGCGTACTTGTTTGGCACCAACCTGTGCTGCAGCTTGCTGCTAACAGTAGTCCAAATTACTCATTTCAGCCAGTTGACGCCTGAAATGTTTGCTGCTAGATGCCTATTATATGAATGTATGATATGCTGCTGCTGCTGTTGCTGCTGCTCACCCCACAAGTACCTCAGGGCGCTGTACTCTCCCCCCTTGCACCTCACTTCATTGGCAGCTGCTACAGCAGACAGCCAGCTCAGCAGCACCTCACGACCGGCACCAGCACCAATATCAGGAGCCTGAGCAGCAGCAGCAGCAGATGCTCTTTGGGAAATTGCAGGCTGTGAGAGAGGAAGCAGGGGCATGTCAATCAGAGCAAAGAAGATTATCGCGTGCTACATTGTATACAAAAAAAACCGTGTTATCACTACTGTTGTGATTGCCATCATCACTGGATGCCAACATTCCAGGCCGCCGAGCCATATAAGTTCAGCACTGCGCAGCAGGTGCCGAGCCTCCTGCATCAGCTCTAAGGACAGGCAGCGACATGGCATGATTGCATTGTCTGTACTGCATGTCGCACTCATAGTACCCACTGATAACTGCATGACATTGGTTGTACCTGGAGCAGCTGGCATCCCACACCTTGAGAGTACCCAGCTGTGCATAACATTGGGCTATTGCTGAACAGAAGTACCGCCACAAAGTGCGATACATGCCATACAGAAGCAGCACGGTGCCAGCCGCCGCACACAATCTCCAACATTTAAGTCATCGAGAACACAATCTGGACCTCAGATCAGCAGTCAGAGCATACATGGCTCACCTTGAATGCTGCCAGCCTCTTTGCCACTTGATGCATCGCCTCAGATACCCGACCTAGAATGCCCTGCAGCAGTCTCTGAGCTCCATCGATCTCACCAATGTTTGTTGGATATGACCTCAAGCCAGTGAACAAGCCAGTTGCTGGACTCATTGCTGCTGCTGCGGCTGACACCTTGCCAGCACTGCTGCTCCCATCAAGACCTACAGCAGAAGCAGCAGCGGCAGAGACACCTATCATGGTTCTCTTTTCATACGCAAAGCTCCATGAGCTTGCCATAGATACAGCTCTGACCAGTATGAAGTTATGCAGTACTGGGCCCATCACCATATCAATCACAAACTTCTCCCCTAGACAGCTCTACCATGCCGCTGCAGCTGCAATTGACACCTGTGATAACTCTAGCCACCACCATATACGGCCACCAGGAGAAGCACAGTGCAATTAGAGCGCAGGCAGGAACTCCTTAGCCAAGCCACACCAGCCTGTATACAGGATGTGCAGGTCCACACGTAACCAAAGAACAGTCATCACCTGCAGCACCCGCTCCAAAGAATGCCTGCTGGTGTAGCGCTTGCAGCACCACAAGCGCATTTGGTGCACTGCTGAGGTTCAACAAGGGCGCAAGAATACTCTTCTGAGCGTGGGAAACTGACTGCTGTGGAGCACCAGCAGGCGGGAGGGAGAGTACCTCCTCAGCCAGGGAATGAGCCTACAGATGCGAGAAACGCCAGATGACCCCCTCGGTGGATAAGGCTGTGATTGAGTGCCTAATTGACATCAAAGCAACACAGTGGCAATGCTACAGAGCCAGCACAACCCAGTAGTTTGCTGCAGCAGTCGCAGAGGTATGAGTTAAACTTAACAGCACTTGTGACAGCACTGCACTGACAGGTTCTCACATATATCAGCTGCTACTGCATCACAGATAACCTGGGCACCCAAGTCCCAGCGAAACAAAGGTCTGTGTCAGCCCACCAAAGCGCTTTGCAGTTGGAAATGCTGTTGCAAAACCCACCAGCTGCCTCAGCATAATGTGATCTGATGTCACCCGATCAAGTCCCAGCATCAGCGGTTCAAGTTCTGTAATGCCTCCTGTGAATTTGTAAGCCCCAAAGCCCTGAATGATGTTGCTGAGGATTCTGCTCCAGCAGGCTGCTGTGCTGGGGCTGGTGCAGCAGCACTGCATGGCTGAGAGGAAGGCGGGCGATGGGGAATGTGTTGTTGACTTCTGCGGACACAAGCGCGGCAAAGCAAACAGCAGCATGAGCCGTTGAGAGGGGGCTTTTAGCCTGGCAGACAAGTATCAGTCATGCAAGCAAAGAGATCTGATGATCTCTTTTGAGTATTGGGGCTTTTCAAAAGCATACCTACATGCATACAATGCACAGCGCCCTTTGTGGTCCTGTAATCTTGCACTTGAACCTGAAGGTGTATGGCAGATTAGAATAGAAGTGTTTGTCGAAAAATGCCGCCCTAATCGATTGATACGGCCAGTCGCATCCTCACCAATGCTTGCAGCAGTTCCTGTGTTGCCCTGCCAGTCTCAAAGAACAAATCCTCCTCATCATTTTCCAACATCTGTACTGCCTTGGCTGCCAACCTCAGCCCCAACAGCAGCACCAGCTTCCTTGTGGCTTCGTCTGCTAGGTGCGATGGGTCCGGTGTCCTCTGAAATGCTGCATTCAGCAGCTGCAGATGACTGGAGCTGCCACCCCCAGCAGCTGCTCTGGACAGCCAGCTGCTGACCAGGGTGTCACAGTAGGCGGCTGTGACAGTACCTCTGCCTGACCCACTGCAAAACATACAAGCAGAAGCAGGCCGCCCATTGCAAGGAGGGCGGTGGCCCTGAAGGAGGAGCTTTGTGTCTATCCAGTTTCAGTGTAATGCACAGCAAGTGGCCTTTTCTATTTTCCCCACTACTCAGCAGGCAGCAAGCTGTGGTGTGCCGGCAATCCAACTGGTTACAGCCCAGCGGCTGCAACCATTGATGAGAATGGGCATCGTGACATGCCTTGTGCAGGCACCTGAGCTGCAATGACTGTGTTTCACGCTACAACAGGTAAGAGCAGATACCTTCCCAAGCAATTGGGAAGTGATCCTGGCAATGAATGACCCTCTGACCTCCCAAGAGTGTGCCAAACCCGCCCAAGAGTATACAAAACTGAAGGTAGCGAGCTGGGCTGCAGATATGTATTCTGATCAGCTAAACAGTGCCCCCCTGCTTCGCTTCCAGAAACGCTTCGTGCGTGATGCAGCAACACGCTGAAACTGCGGTGGGCATCACTTGTGCCACCACTGGTCAACACAGTCAGCTTGGTAGCTGGATTCTGGCTAAATAGCTCAATTGGGAGAGCAATAGGTTGCACGTCTAAAGGTCCCCAGTTTGCCCCTTGGTTTGGCCATTGCTTTATATCTGGCCAACTGCAGTTCATGCAGGCGCTGCATTGTATCAAGAAGAAGTAGAGGATGATGCATGCCTGTTGCTAGTGAGCAGGCAGACAGCTGGTAGGCCCTGCTGCGTCTGCATCTCAGACCCCCCCCCCCCTTTTGTTGCCAGGGACCCACAGCCATGCACCCACTATGCACCTACCTTATATCGCTGCTGTAACCTCACCTTGCTACAATGCAGGTCAGCATGAGGGCCCCAGCTGGCCCTGTTACTGCTGCACCAGGGCAGCTCAGCGGCTGCTGCAGCATAGCTGACATCACCTGCAAGGCATCTGGCATCTGTGCTACCGCTATTTCGACCTGCTGATGCTGTAACAATTGCTGCACATTGAGACTGGAGTTTGCAGCTGCAGGAGGTAGCCCATTCGCACATGGCCGCCACCAGTTGCCCAACTGGTTGGCCCAGGGTGGTAACCTGCGGGCGATTGGTGCTGGTTGAGGTCTTGGTGCTGCTGTTGGTACCTGTTGCTGCCCTTGCTGTTGTACTGCTGGCTGTTGCGGGGCAAAGGAGAATGCTGGAGGTGGTGCTGACTCCTGCTGCTGCTGTGCTGCTGCCTGGTAGCCATTAGAGGATTGACCTAATCAGGCATGTGTGCACAGTACACATAACTCGTAAGGTTGGTGGTCACATGCCCATTGCCGCGTTGAGTTCTCTGCTGCTGTGACTAGGGGGCTCTACATGGGTGCCTGCTGCATTTGTGCTGCTGAAGATGGGGCAAGCATGGAGTGATGAGCACGAGTTGCTTGTCGTAGTCTGTTTGCAAGTTTCACGAGGTTCATGCTTGAACCACTGGCAGGGCTACAGACATCTTTTGAAGTGTTCCAAGGTAAACTGGTTAGCCTACACCATCTGATGCAGATCAGCTAGACGCTGCTCAGACACACGCCAGGTAACACCATCAATCCCTCCCATCTGAGCCTTTTGCTGACCGATCAACGTCTCACCAGCTATGGCCTGGAAAGCCGCTGCAAGGGCTGCTGCAAGGTCTGTGGAGGGAGGAGCAGTTGCAGAAACAGCAGGTGGTGCAGCTGATGGGTCAACAGATGCAGCTGGAAGCTGGACAAACTGCGAGGGGTCTAAGTCGTCACCCTGTAAGGCCAGGACACAACACACCCCATTGTGTCTGTTACGTGGACAGTTCACCGTGTGTTTATTGAGATCATGTGAACATGCACGTCACCAGCGATCCGAGTGGTGAAGAAATGGGAGAATGTAGAGTTACGCCTCGTCGCGCTCCGTGCCTGTTGATAGGCACTCCTACACCGTGTGACTGTCCTTGATGGCCACGGGAACGCTAGTCTATGTGCTCTTACCGCCATGGATAACGCCAGAGCAAGCTGCAGCTGATAATCATCATCCTCTGACTCCATTTTGATGATGTGCAGGAAACGCAGAGGCTCTGAGGTGCCCAATCTGTACTGATCAAACGTTCTATTGTGCGGGAAGCGCTCGTGATTAACGCAGCTGTTATGCAATGATCGTGTGTTACACAGACATATAATGCTGTCAACCTGCAGCCCTTGCCGTTGATAACCTGTAGCAGCTCAAGCAATCAGTGACCAACTCGCCATATTCTGCACAGCCTGAGTGCCTGGGGCACTCTTTCCTTTGCATCTGTGGCGCAGCTCAATCGTGAGAACTCATAGCAGAGTGTGAGAGGTGCGCCAAGAAATCGCAGATGATAATTTACCGTTATGCAGACCTTTGCACTCATCGCCAGGACAGATCTTACAGGTGTGATGGTCTGTGTACTTACAGTGCCAGTACTGCTGTTGATTCGAGCCCAACAAATCAGTCGTGCTGTTCATCACAAAGCATTGAAATACACCAGCAGACACCTTGTTACTGCCAACACAACTCAAGGACTGTATGTTTGGCCAATGTCAAATGGCACAACCCAACTCCAAGTTGGAGTGCAGCAGACATTGTGCCTGGGGCACAGGTTCCACTTAAGGGCTGCTAATCAAGGGAGGGGATGCATATGTAGAAAGTGCATGCTGATAAAGATGACCTCTGGTGGCAGCAATCGTGACGTTCACCAAAGGACAGTCAATTGTTTACGTCCAGGGGGGATCAGACAATGTATGTCACCCAAGATGCACCTGATAGCCTTCTCAATCTGCTGCTACAATCTGGGCAGCACACACAGTATACCACGCACTTGCTGCTAAATTTCATGTACACAGTCTGTTTGGTTGAGAAGTAGCACGGGACACCTTGCTGCAAACAATTGAGGGCATGCATGCCCTTAATAAGCAGCCAACATGTGTGAACAGCAACAGCAGCTGCCGCAGCCCAATACAGCTCGCCTAACTGCTGGACAGAATTAACGCTAGTGCTGGAGTGCCGACCTTACGCTTTCACTGCCAGAAAGCGCTGCACAAGCACTGAAACCTCCAACGCGCATCAAGCTGTGCAGAGAACAGCAGGGCATGGAGATGTGACAACACCGAGACCAGACCAGGATCAGCAAAGTGCTCGCTGCTGTGCAAGCTCAATCAAGCGTGAATTCTACTAGAGCAGATACGTTGAGAACTCGCGCTGTGCCAGTGCCGTTGCTGCAGCCCAAGCTACGTGGCAGCCTCTATTCATCCTGTACACTGCCACGACCCCTGCTCATCCGCCGCTCAAAGGGGGGATGATAGCCACTTCATCACCATCCTTGAGCTGCAGGTCCTCGGATAGAGCGACGTATTCCTGGTTAACCGCGAACACACAGGACTTCATGACCGATTGTAACCGGGGGTAGGTGTTTACCAGCTGCTGATGCAGTGCATGTGTTGTACACCCCTCTGCAAGTTGCAACTCCTCTTGATCCTTGCCCACAGCTTCTCTGCTGACAGCAAAGTACAAGATGGTCACTTTCATCGTGCAAGTTTCATGGCCAGTTTTGTTTGCTGAAATATAAGGAGCAACAACCAAGCCTGGATGTTGCAAGAGCTTTAACTGCGACATCTGCAAGGCACTGAGAGCAATCAGACTCGTAAGATCGCTCTAGTGCCCTGCCAAAGAGACCGCGCGTGCGCACCTCCGGATACCTCAGCACACACAGGCTGCTGAACATCAACAAACGGGAACTATTGACGTGATTATCATCTGTGTGCGCTGTACCAGCAGCGGCAGCACAGTCTGTGCTGCACAGATCAACATGTTGATGCACCCTGGCAGCTGCAGGGCAGGTGCTCAGTTCCATAATAGCAGTCACTGCAGAGCTTCAAGCGCCTCAGATAGCGATTACACCAGAGCTGGTGTCACTCATGAAGTTGCCTTGACGATGAGCAGTAGCAGTCTGCCACAGGAACACAGCTGAGCAATCATGATCAGCCTGATCACTTACTGTGACACTCGCTTTCATCAAATTCAAGTTGCAAGTCACGCGAGTGTAACCCGCCCGTTAGCGAGCCGATTCCTAACTCACTGGGCATCATGTCAAGTCCACAATGCAACGCAGCAGAAAGCCTCTCTGAGGACAAACGCTTCATGGCATGAGCCCTATTATTAAATTTTGTGGAATCTGCACACCTGCCGGCGCCAATTCATAGTTACCTCAAGGGTTTCCAGCCGTAAGGAGCCAACTGATGGCTCATGGGGGCACACCAAAAAGAAACAGAAACCAGATTCAATCAGACGGTCAAATCCGGCTGAATATCTGCAAGCAAGTTCAACTTGCAGATCATCATCAGACTCAACCTTCAACTCAGACTCAGAAAGATTATGCAAAACATGCATAGGTGTATCAGGATTGCAACGCAACAACCAGCACAAATGAACAGATGCAGCCACAAGACGCTTACCCTGACCCATGAGGACCAGCTGTAGTGATAGAGTGATGTAAGGTGTCATGGCCACCAAACTGCTCAAACAACCAGGGAAAACGGGACCGCATTTGGTTGTACAACTCACACTCAAAAATCATATGAAACTCATCACCAATGGAACCGGAAGCACAGTGCTGACAGTGGCGCAATCGTCTGGGCAAACGTTGTCCTGTGTCAGCATCAGTAGACCACCTACCTGTGGCAACAGGGAGGTCATGTGCACCCAATCTAAAACGTAACAGAGATGACATGTGTGCTGCATTGATACCTGCTGCATGTTTTACACCTGCTGGCGCCAAACTTAACCGGCTTCACATACAGAGAATCATGTTACCATGATATAACACCCTGCGCTAGCATGTCAGCACTGGTACCATGCAGATGACTTGCCGCATATCATGATCTTCACTGAAGTCTTTGGACAGACTCCTGAACAGGCTGTTCTTTTGGAAAGACTCCTGAACAGGGTTTTTAGGAGTCTTTCCAAAACACTCAGTGAAGGTCACTTGGCAGCGCCCCTGTGCATGTTAAAAAATGGAGCACATGCAACATGCCATGAGCTGGCATACAGACTGACAGATTGCAAGTCAATGCCACATCCTGTGCGACACTGCCGGCATGCGCGTCCAACCGCCACAGCTGCTTCAGTGCAGCAGGCTGTGAGCAGTACATCACGGTGAACAAGTCCTACAGTCAGTACCAAGGGGAGGCTTGCACCCGTCCATGGATAGAAGTGGCAATTGTCAGATCTCCCAGATTTGCACGCAAACCTAGACAATCCTTGTCTTACTACCCACACTACCTGCATACACGGACACATACTCTGCTGTCTCCCTGGTAGAGGACTCGGAACCTGGTCTCTGGAGTGTAGAAATCTATATGATGCACATCACAAATCTTCACAATATGCCAGCAAACATTTATCAACAAAGGCAAGTACAGGAGAACTCCTCAGTGCTTGGAATAACAAGCAACACACCGCGCATTGTGTACTACTAGCAGTACAGATTAAGTATACAGTCCTACGCAGCAATAGATGCAGCCGTATGGCAGCAACAATAAACAGCATCAAACTCGTCAGCAGTAAGCCCGCCCCTGCTGCAACCAAATGACCCAGCAACAGTGCAACAGGCAGCAGCCTGTGATGAGCTCTGGAGAAACCTCACAACATGAGGGGGCTTCACACCCTTGACCAATGGACACTGCCATTTCCAAGGGACAAGCAGCACAAGAAGGCATGCCATGGCAGCAATAAGCTGCACTCTTGCAGTACTGCAATGGCATCATGTGACCCAAAGCGCACAGCATCAGCTGCTGCATTGGTGTGCTGCGAACCACCAGATGTGCCAAGTCCCCAGCAACATGCTCGTTGGTGTGTGGATCCTGTGGCTGCCCGCATGCACACCGGCGCGTACACAACCACAAGGCTTGGGCCACAAGCCTCCCAAGCCTCACTGCAAATGCAGCGAACTTCACATCCACCCATTGTTATGGTCACTGCACCCTGTTGAAGTCCGAGTCAGGATGCTAGACAACCAGCATAAAGCTGCCACGCCGCACACTGTGTGTGCGCTTGACCATTGGCTACATTGCACGTAATTGGATCCGTTAGCACTTCTGAATGCGTCACCAAGGGGCTTCACTTCCATCTGAGCATCTCATGCTGAGTCCAGTGTGAGTCAGGCACATACTGCTCTCCCGCCTCAGCTGGAGCCACAAACTGTTTCATTTTCAACAGGACTTGCCCGTCAAGATGCAGCAACCGCAGCAGTAGGTTATGGGGCTGCTAGCTGTCACTCAACAATGCATGTTCAAGTGCCTTTGTCAGCAGTGCATTGATGCAGACTGAGTTGTGCTGCTTCTGTTTTTATAACCATGTCAAGCTTTTTGACCAACTCATGATGCATCCTTTCTGCTGCTTGTCATCCCCAGATTCCATACAACTCTCTCATGCTGACGCCACTGGATCCAGAGTGCTGGTTGAGGTTAAAGAGTGCAAACAACAATAAAAGCGCTTCATATTGAGTCCTAGCGAACCATCACTTGGCAGCCGAAACACAACCTCACAAGGTCATACCTGAGCTTTTGCAACATGCCGATACACCTCAGCAACGCCCCACCCTCCTGATGCACACAGCAAGCCAAATGAGCAAGAATCACACAGCTCCTGCTCACCGAAAAAGGAGAAGGAGTGCGAGTTCTATTTGCGAGTTCTGTGCCATGCAGCAACACTCTTCCAGCGCCTTTGGGCAGGTTGGAGTCATTCCATGATCAGTCTCCTTGCTAGCTGCCACCACCATATGCAAAGAACAAGAGATAGACACTCATGCACAGAGGACCCATGGTTGCTGCAAGTCACTGCAAGCAGAGTACCTGTCGTGCTGCGCCATGAGCCAAGCGCTCAAAAGCGGCCCAAAAACTGCTTGTCAGATCCTGATAGCAACAATGCCATATCGGCCAGCCAGGTCAACAGGGCCTGCAGCACCAGATGTTTGCAGTCCATATCCTATTTGCCCAATGCGCTGATGGCAGAATGCCATTGGATGCACAAGCTATATGGCAAAGCAGCAGCTCCTCTTGTCAGATTGGCGTAACTATGGACATCAATCTTCCGTTCTACCAAGCCATTACAAAGCAAGTCAGGTCAGCACACCCTTTACTCTCCAGCGTAGTAACAAGCAGGTGCCTCATCAGTGATTGTCCGCTCAGGCCACCTCTGCTCTCAGGCTGCTATCCTGTCCGGTTTATCATCAGGATACTGCAGCTGCTGTACAACAGCACCATTGATACATATCAGGTTACAGATCAGCTGCTGGCAATCATTATGTTACCCAGCGGCACAGAATACGGTAAGTAACATACTCAAACCCGGCAATGCCAATTCTGAGCCCAGTTGTCTGCGAACACACTGCTGCAAACAGCACAACACATTCATGGACATGTCAGCGTTCAGGGAGAGAAATAAGAGTAGCAGCGACTCCATGGGTAGCACAACGCAAATGCACACAATCTGCACACAATTGGAACTAGTCCTTATGGAAAGAAGTATACCAAATGCGCCTGACAATTCCATGCACAAGTGGGAGCACATGCACTGCATTCACGATGCACTGCAACTGGACATGCCAATACAATTCAGCTTGAAATGCGTCCCTGCTTTGGTATGGGCCACAGCAGCTACATGTACAGGTGAGGCCAGCAGCCCTGAATGTCTTCATACTGCTTAAAACCACACATGCTCAGCAACATACAGTGACTGGTGCTGCAGTACAACACATCAATCAACAATCAACAACAATGTAGTATACCCTGGTGCCGATGACAGCTGGTAATCCAATGGATAGTTCAATGAACAGTACAGCAAGCCTATCAACAAGCCTACAGGCAATCTGACTAAGTGCACATGTACCCACAACAAGCCTAGCATGCTGTATTGGTGGCCAATCAACTACAGCAGCTTCTGTGTGCAAAACACAAGGTACATATACCAACGCAATTGGCAACGTCAGTCCCGCTTTGCAGGTCGTACTGAGTCTGGTCGCAGGTGTCTTGAGGACCACAGACAGCAAACAACCTTTCATGCATCGACATCCACACACCAGCATGCGCTCTCCCTCAGCTGCAAGCCATGCCAACTCCACCATTCACAATAACAGCTGGTAGGAAGAAGCCTCCGAAGCTTGGCTCTCCTGCAACACATGACAACCTGAAGTGCTGCTATCGCAATGGAAATCATGTGCAGTCGCCACCTGCTGCTCAGTTCTTGACTACTGACAATCAGAAGCTGCTGGCCACAAACTGACAAAGATTTGCACTGTGCATAAGATCATCAGACCCCAATGGTCACATATGTGCGTCTCCGCATGTTGTGTTCACTATGTGCAGGTGATGGAAGGCAGCAACCAGGCCAGGCCACAACCAGGCGTACTTTTTCACCAGCTGGCTGCGGGTCACTCCTAACTGATTAAACACACCTGCGTGCTGAGGTCCTTCCGGACTTTCATCACAAGCGCCAACACACATACCGTCCACATCTGGCGCAAGCCTGAGAGGGTCAAGGCATGCCAGCACAAAAAGACCCAATGCGTACATGGTCTGAAACATGTGCAGATTGTTTGCTGCCCCTTCTGCACAAGTACATGCACAACAGCATCACCAACGATGCAAACAACACAATGTTGTCAAACAATCTGCAGTCCAGTATTTCAAACTGCTTGCAGTGCGTGTAGCTAGTGCAACACTTGAGCATGCAGGGTGTGAGCTACCACAAAACACAAGTTCTGGCACAAGTCAACAACATGCCACACAAGCTGCACATCAGATGATGCAAAAAGTAGGTGCAGATGCGTGACACATGAGGCTACAAGACAAGCTGTTGGCGCCCTTACGATTAGAGCCACCATACATATACACAGTCCGACTAGGACAGATGAACCAACACCCGACTAGGAACAGTACTGCTACCCTTACACCCCCCCAGGTTTCCCAAACCATTCCCAATCCTCCCAAACAAAGAACCAACTAAAACTCAAGGCGGAACAATGTGACCTACAACAAGCTTCAAACCCCCAAAACAGGAAAAAGAGAGAAATGAGCAGATTGCTGATTGCCTACTGCCACAGCAGCTGCCAGGTCCTGCTTGTGGACACATGAAATGAAGAAAAGCCCTTAACCAGGAAGGCAAGGAAAGAACCCTGCACAGGTCGGAGCTGATTTGAAGCTGAAGTTCAGCCCTACCTAGGGACTGTGGCTGGAGGGCGCATTATGCAAACAGGCTACGTGAGTTTAGGTGGACTCTTTCTATTATCTGTTGCAACACAACATGCAGGGGCACAACAAAGGAGCATGAGGAGGGAAAGATGCACAACACCTCAGTCTACGCTGATGCAGCGACTGGTAAACAGCCAATCAATCTAGCCTGTGCTTACAATGGAAGATGATACACATGGCCCTGAACCCAGCCAGAATCAGACTACTAGGATGCTGCTTGCTTGCCACAAACAGAGTTCACAACCAAACACTGATCTACATCCAATATCCCCAGGTTGCAGGAATGCGCCTAATTTCTACAGGATTGGCCAACACTCTGTGCCTGGCTACTCTCAAAACGCTGACATGTAGATTCAGACCACTGACCATGATGTTTTCGTCTGCCTGATGCAAGCAATTGCAATGGTAGGTGTTCATCCTGCAACAGCCTGCAAATGCGCATGCTTGTTGAGATGGTTTGAGCCGAGAGCTATCACTCAGACCAGACCATTCAGTCATCAGATACACAGCCAGCAGCAGCACGTGCTACAAACAGCAGCAAAGTCAGGCAGCAACAGGTGCAGCTTCTGCAGCCGGGTGAGCAGCCACAGCAGGCTGCGGTGTTGCTGCTGGCTCCACAGAACTGCCAAACAGGTTGTCCAACATCATGTCATCCTGATGCTGCTGAGGAGGGCTGTTCAGAGCTGACAGGTGGTGCTGCTGCTGAATAAGGTGATCTTCTGCTGCTGGGCTGTCACTGCTGCCGCTGGTACTGCTTGGCCGTGCTGGTTGCAACTGCTGGACCTCTGCTGCTGCTGCGGCTGCTGCTGCAGCAGTGAGTAAGGCTGCATCATGCTGCTCGGCCTTCATGGGTACCAATGTTGCTGTGACCATGGTCTTGTTATCACAGCAGCCACCACCTGCAGAGCATTCCCGCTGCTGCTGCTGCTGCACCAGGATTTGCTCATCGTCCACTGCTGGATCCGCAGCAGCAGCAGCCGCAGCTTCCTCAGGATCTCTGATCAGATCATCGGCATCAGAATGATCATCACACAGACCATCTTGTTCAAGGTTGCCGCATGATGCTGCTGCTGCACCGCTGCCAAATCCATCAACACTTAGATCAAACCCCTGCGTTGGATGTGCTGTCATGCCCTGTGAGACCAGCAGCCTTGGGCTGTTACCACCAAGCCTGCTAGAGCCAACTATTGTGCAGTCATCATTGCCACAACACACAGGGGCACCTGCTGCTGCTGCTGCCAAGCACCCAGAGCTCATAGTGGTAATGCAGCAGCGGCCAGGACCAGCAGCCACTGGTGTGGGCACAGGACTGCAGTATGCACTGCTGCTGCCAGTCCCTGCTGCTGCTGCTGCCACTTGAGGGCCAATCTGACCAAGCACATGTTGAAGTTGTAGTATTGATCTCTCAACCTCCTGTCGAGCATCTGCTGCCGCTTGCTTCTTGGCAGCTAAGACCTGTGTCACTGCCACCACTGCCGCATCTGCTGCTTTGGCCTTAGACAAGGTTTCCTCTACTACTGCTGAAACCTGCTGCAATTGGACCCTAGCTGTGTGTGGCAACTGCTCAAGCTGTTGTAGGAGGTTTTGCATTGCCCCAGGGCTTGAGGGTCCAGGGTACAACCCACCTAAACCCTGTACCTCTGGAGCATAGCTTGAAGCCCTAAACACTACTGATCTTAGTTGCGACAACAAACAGCTATTGCCGCTGCTGCCACTGAACTGCTGCTGCAGCTGACAGTGACCAGCAGCAGCATAACAAGATGGGGTCACGCCACTTAGGCTATTCGGCGTGTAACCATTGCTGCCGACCGCTGTTGCAGTGTCACAGCTGCTGACTGCCGCAGACGCCGGTTGTGAGTCAGCACCACGTGGCAGGCAACTGGTAGCAGCATTTGCTGCTGCTGCTGCTGTTGGTGAAGCTCCATTGCTGCATGTCAAGTTGTTGCTGCTGCCCAGCACTGGCATCAGCAGCCCGTTGCCGCCCATGGGGGCCCAGCTATGGCTTGCTACTGCACCTCCCGCTACTACTGGTGCTGCAGCTCTAGATGCTGCTGCTGCTGCTGATGCCATGCCTGGCAGCAGCGACAGTGCTGGTGGAGCTGATGAAGCTGCACCACCACCACCACCAGCAGCAGCAGCAGCGTCTTGATGACTCATAGATGCATTCAGATTCAAGTGTGTTGGTAACTTTAAGCCCTGGACCATGGCAGCAATCAGGCGGCCTGGAGATGCACACACAGCAGATGCTGTTCCACCCAGCCTGCTGCTGCCACCACCATGTGCTGCTGCTGCTGCTGCTGCTGCTGGGCGCTGCTGGGTGCGGGGCCTCAGGGGTGACAGGCTGTGAGCAGTCAGGCTGGACTCGAGACCATCAGGGCCTGCAGAAGGATGAAGGCAGCAGCAGCAGCAGCTCAGGACTTATGAAACCTTTGACCCAGCGTCCCTGGCTGCATGATTGCTGCAATGCAACCTGCTGTTGCACCACCTACAACATGTAGCCGTCATTGACCTGAGTCTGCCAATGTGCTGGGTAGTGTGCATTCGAATCATTGGCGGCTGCATGTTGTAGGTGGTGCATTGGCATACCTCTGCCTGTTGCTGTCATTGCTATTATTGCAGCAGCAGCACCAGCAGCAGCAGCACCTCACTTGCTGGTGCTTGCCCACTTACCTCCCAAGCCAGGCAGCACAGAGTCCTTGTCATCCAGTGACAGCAGCGGCATGTCAGCGGCCTGCAGCTGATCAGACAGTAACATGTGACTGCTGGGACTGCCAACTGCGCTGCTGCAGAATGCAGCTGAGACAGCGTGGTGTGCTGCTGCTGACACTTGCTCCTGCTGCTGGCGGTGTGATGCAAGGGCCTGGAGTACATCTGCTGCTTCGTGAGTAGCAGTGCGGTGCAGCCCCTGCAGGACCCACACAAACACACAACGACGGCAGCAGCAGATCTGTCCTCAGCAACACTATGTGCATGGCACCGTAAGCAGCACACAAAGCAAGTAGTACTGCTACCAGCAGTTTCCTTGCACATGACAGGTCCTTCATGCACACACATAGGCAGTACTTGACTGCAGTGTGTTGGACAAAAGGTTCCACTGTGAACCCACCTCCCCCAGATGCGGGTGCTGCTGCAGAGCATCTTCATCGTCCGCCTCCTCCAGGATGTGTGTGTGCATGTTGGGTGGGCTGCCTTCGTCCTCGTAGAAATGCAAACCATTCTGATGACTCAGGAGGCGCGGCTTCTGCTGCTGCTGCTGTTGCGAGCCATTGCCCTGCTGGCGCTGGTGCTGGTTCTGTGTGACTCCCCTGCTGACATCTGCGTGCATGTGCTCTTCGTCCTGCTGCTGCTGCTGCTGCAGATCCAGGCCCACATCAAGGTACAAGCCACTACGGGGTTGGCCCCGCTGCTGCTGTTGCTGCTGCAGCTGCTTGCTGCTGCCTTTGCTTGCATTGCTGCGTGTGCCGCGGCCATGATTGCCAGACAGATCCAAACCAACCCCGTTGAACCCTGCTGCTGCTGCAGCAGCTTCTGCGTTGGCGGCAGTGGGTGATACCCCTGCTGCTGCTGCTCCTCCTCCTGAAGAGTTGGCTGACAGACGGGACATGCACTGCTGCTTTGGCGCCCTGCCATTCTGTGGACTACCACGCTCGCCACGACTCCTGTCAGATGACACACGCTTGTTTGACTTTGCCTTGGACTGTGACCGCTGGTACCGAACACCACAAGCATTGCAGAGCGTCTTGGGACCTGAAGGCGCAGTGGGAACATGCAGTGGGTGCACACGATTGGCGGTGGAGCTAATAGGTTTGTTACTGCACCCCACACTGCGCAGAGACAGCTCCAGTTTTGAGCACAACGCACGCAGATGAACCAGGTGTCTCAGTTGTAGTGACAGTGACAAGCAGCCACTGCAGCTCAACTGGTGTACTGCTGCTGCTCCTCACCTAGAGGTCCTTCTCTCCACTGAGGCGTCTGTGTTGCCCCACACTCACAGCACACCTTCCCAGGAACACCACGCACACCACTCCTGCCGCCACCACCCGCAGCAGCAGCTGCCGCCACACGCGCAGCAGCTGCAGCACGCCGGCTGCGACTGTTGGCAGCAGAACTGGCAGCAGGTCCGCTCGCAGTAGCGGGAGGGTGACAGCTACCGTTTGCTGCTGCTGGTGGTGGTGCTGCATTTAGTGTTTCAGTGTCTTCTAGGTGCAGTGCAGGGGGACCACTGCTGTAGCCATTGTTCAGAGGGTACATGGTGTACTGCTGCTGCTGCTGTTGTAGGCTAGCAGCTATCTCTCCCCAAGCATGCTGACCTGCAATCACACACCCCGGCATGTAAGTGCTGGTGGTTGGCATGCATTATTGCGGGACGACCTGCACAACCCATCAGTCAGTAAGTCTCCAACGACCCCTCTTCCCTGCTTGCTCGCGCTGTGTGTGTGGCTGATTTGCCTCACACGGGTGGCAATTGTGGCATATAAGTGAAGCCCTGTAGATGGGCGTGGTCATGGTTGTGATGCATGCAACAGAGAGCGGCTGTGCTGCACCACTACCTGCAATGGACACAGGGATGCTTGATTGCCACAGCAGCCACAGCACCAACCCTGCTTGATTGAAACTCGCATTATGGGTGCATTAGTAGATGTTCATCAAGCTGTACAGTGCCCTGTTCCTCCACTCACCTAATTCCTCATATGTGGTGAACTGCTGTGTTGCGCTGTGCAGAACCCCTCTGCAGAAGTGCCAGGCACCCTTGCGCTTAGCAGCAGGCAGCAATTGAGAAGCCTGAGACAACAGCGGCAGGAGCGGCAACAGTAACAGGCATCAAGCAGGGCCGCTAAAGTCATCTATGTAATGAAACAATCCAGCAGTTGCAGCCGGCAACAGCCAAACAAATGAATGAGTCACAGCCTGATCTTGCCAGATGTCCAGCCAGGAAGGACATCTTGTGCAGCAGCAGCAACTCTGAACCCTAATGAAGCACTGCATCTCACATAACTGCAACCAGCTTGCAGTCAATGACGGCTGTTGTTGCAAATCTGTAGTCTTGAGCATCCGCACCTGCGCATAGCTGTTTGCTCTGACCACTACTGCCTTCCTGTCAATGCATCCAACCAGATTGGTGTCACACAAGTCACTCTCAACAACTTCATGTTCCCCCATCACAGCACCAAGAACAGGAGGAACTGAACCACGCCGCTCAAACCACTGAACCTACAGGAGGTGAAGCGGACACAGGCACTGTGAGTGCAAGCGAGGGATGGGGAGAGCAAATCCAGCACTGCCAGCAACAGCAGTAAGATGGGCAATGCCAGGGGTTGCAGGAGGATGCAACACCTGCAGCAGTCCGAGCCCACCTCAATGATGAGTTTTTCTGCATTTGCTGCAGAGGTCTCCTCATATGTCCGTACGAGTTTTGCAAGGTACGGCAACGCTCCGTCTTCCTCTGGCAAGAGATATACACAGTCGCCGAGGGAATACAACTCTCCAGAAAAGTTGAAACTGTCATAGTACACCCTGGTCCCCTCTCTCCTCCCAATGCCTGTCCAGCTAAACGTTGGTTGGGCTTCTGTCATCTGCGGAGATGCAAAATGGCGGAGTGCTTGATGAAGACGACAGCACAAGTATGGAATGGGTTGGTTCACTCCAAGACTGCACCACAGCAGTAACAAGGTGCAGTTATGGCGTTGTAGAGCATCTTGGGGACTCGGGAAGCACGACAGCACGCGTTGCGTACGCCTTTGACAACAAAATGCAGGGGTTGAGGGTTGTTCGAGCCACGTATGGCCAAGATGCGCAGATGCTGAGATATGACAGAATGGGGGTTGGGGAGCAGAATATCAATCTGCAGAGGCTGCGGTTAGGGCTTCTATTGCGCACTTAAATGCAGGTTCATCAAGTGTTTCCTGCAGCAGGTGGATTGCCGTTCACAATGCTAACACGGAATAAACGTCACCTGCCTTCAGGTGTGCGTTGCTGGTAACCAACAGCAGCATCAACGACTATTAGAAGATCATTACGCAGCTAGCAAAAGCCTGCCAATGATTCCAAAGCTGCTGCGGTTGTGCACGTGCCTTGGCCCTGCTACCTTGTTGCTGCTATATGGTCAACGCTACCAGCAGCGAACATAAGGCGAGCAACAGAGGAATCGCGCATTACGATATGCCGAGTGTTTGCAACAGCGTTGAGGCTATTCAGGGGCTGCTGTGACATTACGAGCTGTTGTGCCTTGGTTGGCACTGTCAGCGGATTCCCTCACCTGAGATCGGCTGAGCCTTCGAGACGTTCCAGATGCACGAAAGTTCAAGCTAGCTAGCACCAGCACATCACCCCTAGACACCAGCCTAGACTAGGTTCTTTTGGTTCCGTCAAGCACGGTGAAGATGCCGTCTTAGCATCTGAGCAAACGACAGAACATAATAGGTAGATGCTAATGAACAGCCAATGCAAACGCCGCGCGTCCTGGAGATTCCGAGCAGCTGGCGATGAGCTTGTTCTTTTCAAGAGTGAGTTGAGGTGTAGGGGTCTTGTCAACGATGAAACTACAAGGGCCGCAGCACACCACGCGACGTGACGCAGTATATACATCACTTATTCTGTTTTTGAAGTTAATTAGCTCTGTGGCCAGCCAAATCACAACGCCGCTGTAGTCTCTTCTGCCGATTCTCCTTGCTAGTCGCATTGGGTCAACATGCAGCTCGTACGGGCTCCTGTACAGAGTGCATTGTTAGGAAGCCGCTTATTATCAGCTCATAGGGCACCAAAGCTCGCTGTCCGTGCAAATGCGGACGACAGAAGCAAGGTTGTCCGCGAGTACCGTGAAGATTCAGGAGAAGTAGTGGTCCCTGGAGAAGAAAAGAAAGCAGATAATGCTTTGTATGCTGACCAGGTTACCGCACAGGTAAGCAGCGTCGAGGACGGCCCAACGCTCTCTTCCACTGCTGGATTGAGTGGCTCGGGTAGCGCCTATGCCTGCCTCGCACAACGGCACCCTTTCTTATCGGCCAGGTGTTGTCTTACAGGTGCGTGCCAAGGACAATATGTCAAAGGAGATGAAGCAGAAGCTTCGTCAGGAGTACTACGGCCTAGGTGGTGCTGAGAACCAGGTGAGCAGCACATGAGTTCCCTTTACGCATGGTTGCCCCCGTTACTTCAGCTAACTACCGCGAGCACTAGTCAATATCTATGGTTTGCCGACGGGTGCAGAACCCACACGCGAGCTGAGCTCACCGTGAGCCAAGCAGCCCATGTCCGCTGCAGAGATTGACTATCTGCAAACCCACCTGTGGCTGTATCAGCTGCTGTTGGACGTTTAGACCGGAGTGTGGGCCATGCCACCTGCATCGCATCTCTAGTTTATATCTGGGTTCCTTGTCTGCACAACCAGAAGCACCAGTAGCAGCAGCAGCAGTAACAGCCTGGCATGCGGCAAAACATAGTCAGACAGCAGCGTCAGGCGCACTGGGCAGCAGCAGCAGGGGTGCTACATTCATAATACATCAGCAACCAACAGGTGTGCCTACCATCTCGCACGCACCCCTGCTGCTGCTGCTGCAGGCCATGAGCAGCAACTACTTCCTGTGGATCATTGCCATCGTTTCAGTGCTGGCAGTGCTGACCAAGCTGACAGGAGCAATATGATTATCAGATCCAGCAGCAGCAGCATTGGACATCATGTGGCAGAGCAGCATTGATAAAGCCGAATAAGCATTGTCACGGCAGCTGTGTGGCAGGCCAAAGCTGCAGGACCCTTTGACAGCAGCAACAGCTGGTCGGCAGTGAACGGCAACAGCAGACGTTGCATGAAATCAAAGCTGCATAGTTTTGTAACTTATGGATAAGCATCTTGGCATTGCTCTTACCCGTCTGCACTTGTTGTATCTTGTGTATCTGGGTCATGTTGTTATCTGGTGATGTTTTGACTTTTAACAGTGGAACTGATGGCTGCCGCCACACCCCCTGGTGGGCATTGCTGGTTTGCAAAAGAGAGCAGTTGCAGCAGTCACAGGTGACACTTTTTTTGCATCAGGGCAGCACTCTCTTGTCCTGAATTTTTCGGTGTACCAGGTAATGCGTGTGATGTAGATCCTTTGCTGGTGCCTGACACGTTCGTGAGTGCTGTCCTGTGAAGAGAAAGCCGGTATTTTGTTGGCGTGGATTGGACTACCGTGCCAACCACACTTTGTTGTTTTCAAAGCAGCAGCAGTATCCCAGAATGACAGTCACAGCACATTAGGGGGTTGACAGATTGGATGCCTGCCAATTTTGGCCACATTGACTGCCATTGGTGCATGTTGGCTTTGTATTGAGTTGATGTGCTGTGTGCAAGTAAAACCAGCGTGACAGACTTTGGAGTCCTGTTGTTCAGAACACTGTAATGCGGTTTCGTATCATAAGTATGCGCTGGAGTCTGGATACAGACTACAGGACGCACTGCTGCTTTGCATGTAGCAGCAGTAGATCGTCCTTTGGCACAGATGTGGTGATATCAACTTTTGGGGGACGACAGGCCAGTGCGTCAATCGGTAAATTCACTTCAAATCACGAGGAATGCTGCCGCTCAACAGTGGAAAGTTCCACACCAACTTTCGATGTAACAGGGAATCTCAGGTTCCAACATATGGTATGTTCACATCTAGTGAAATGAGTGCTGCTGTCACAGGTCAGTGTGTCAGAATGTCCTGACAGGCGATCACCCCCTGTTGCAGCATCGTGTACTGCTCGACAATCCTCCAAAAAGCTTCTGAATCAGTTGTAGTTTTACATCTGATTCAGACATGTAACATGTTTTTCAGCTTTAAAAACGAATTACATGTGATTCAGAGAGATCTCCTCTGTTATATTTACAGATGTAATCAACAGGATCCAGTAACTTGTATTTCTACAGTTGGGTAACACTCAACTCAGATGGCAAACATCCATCACACAATTTTCCTGCGACCACTTGGTGCATGCCACCCGTCAATCTGAGCCTTAGACTGCAAGTTGCCGCCTCACGCAAGGTGCCAGTGTCAAGCCAGGCTGGTCACAAGCCTGTAACAGAAATTTAGCCATGCAGCAAGTTGAAATGCTATAAAAACCCGCTGACAAGCCTCTGTGCTGCCGCAACAAATCCTGACATGCATTTTTTGGCTGAGTGTTTGGGTGGACTGGCAGCACAAGTCGTTGGCAGTCTTAGTGCGTCAAGTTGCTGTACTGGTTTCAGTCATCTGCCAGTGTTGAGCGAAGCCAACACAGCAACTTGCCGCATCTAGACTGCCATTGACTGCTGGCAGCTTTGTTAGTTTGGTGTCCAGGCATTGAGGATACATCAGAAGCGCTAGTGTAAAGCTCGGCAAGTACCATACTGCTGACAGGACAATAATGCATTAATTGGGCCTGTTCTATGGCCTTTTCCGCATCTTAAGCAGTGTTTGTCCTAACAATGATGTAGCCAAGTCATTTCATGGGCCAGTCAGTGTGGCGCACGCTGTGCTGCTGACCACAGGCATCCGTTTCCAAAGCAATGCGCATCAAGATAAGTCCTGCTAATTCAACAACATGCTGAGGCACAGCAACTCCTCATAACGCATTGCCAACAATCAAGCACATAAACAGTGTCTTAGGGTCCGTTCAGTTCCACCTTACTTGATGACACATTATCCACAATAACATTTGCTGTCAAATCTGGCATCAATCCCCGGTTTCTCTAGTATCAGGTCAAGCATTGGCATCATTCTGTGGCCTCACCTGCTGTTGCTGTGCTGCTGCAGATATCACGCCCCAGTCATGGTATGATGGTGGTGGCAGCAGGTAGCGTACTCACAGACGAACCCACAACCACAGCAACCCCCGAGGACTTGTCAGCAGCAGTAGCAGCAGCAGAACGGGCATACACTGCCAGCAGCAGCAGCAGCAGCAGCAGCTCTCCAATGCCTAAGACTGGCAGCAGCAAATGGGTGATCGACCCGAATGAGAACTTGAAAAGCACTTTGGAGCACAGGCTGTGGACGTTTGGCTGCATGGGCCTACTGTCAGCAAGTATTCTGGGCGCTGTTGCTGACGTGCACAGCGCAGGGGATGCTGGGAGTGTGTTGGGAGCAGTGTTTGCTGCTTATGTGCTGTCAGATCTTGGCACTGCAGTCTACCACTGGGTAAGTGAAGGGTGGGCCACTGGTTCCCCGTTCAGCTGTGAATATTTGGTATTAAAAGCAGGGGCATCAGGCCTGTCACAAGTGCTAATGCAAACTGCAAAGTATTTTTCTGGCAGTTCAACCATATATCTTAGGGACGGAAATACTGGAATTTGTTTCCCGAGAGTGTGTGCCGCCACAATCTCAAGTCACAAATACCAGTATTTCAGTCATACGTGTGTGTCTCTCTATGTTGGTAGCTCATGGATGCATTGGCAGCTCCCTTGGCCGGGCAGCTTATCCAAAGTCTTCCTGCATCTCCTGCTTACTCTGGAGTTTACTAACAGATGTTACTACTGCAGCTGCGCAGCTTATGAATATGTCAACAAGGTATGCAGTCCAGCTGCTGCAAAATCT
Source organism: Coelastrella sp. MACC-549 (assembly GCA_018290735.1). NCBI lineage: Eukaryota > Viridiplantae > Chlorophyta > Chlorophyceae > Sphaeropleales > Scenedesmaceae > Coelastrella > Coelastrella sp. MACC-549. The sequence continues at coordinate 45,040 of JABEVS010000242.1, read as the reverse complement.
CATCTCCTGAATTGGGTTTTATTTTGTGTGCTGTGCAGGGTGTGGATAACTATGGTGATGGAAACACCCCCATGTTTGGTCGGCAGATTGCTGCTTTCCAAGGGCACCATCAGCGACCTTGGACCATCACACAGAGACAGTTCCTGTCCATTATACCCATCTAGATGAGGATAAGAGTCAGGCTTGTTACAGCATGGCAGCAGCATTGGTCGCAGGGATGTTATGTTGGAGCATTTATAAAAGGGCTGGATTCATC
>JABEVS010000242.1:0-44775 GCA_018290735.1 Coelastrella sp. MACC-549 | reverse complement strand
CCCACCCAGTGTTGTGCCGTGTTTGTAGGCAGGGAGTCATAAGCAACAAACAATGCGAACCTCATTGTTTCATTCATCTTGCTGTACATGATGAGGTGCCCTGCACTTATGACCTCTGGCAACACACTGCTGTGCAGATTGGGTGACATATGCCCGACAAGTGTAAATAGATCTACATCGGGATCATTATCATCATTCCAAAGATCATTCTATCTGGTGCATGCTGCAGGTGTTCAAGCCAGCCACTGCTCCAGCAGCTGTTATTTTTGCCATCAGTCCCTGGCTACCAGTATCCTTGCACGCCTTCCTCCCCAGCTTCCTCTTCCTGGTGTGCATGAGTCAGCAGTTCCATGCCTGGAGTCACATGAAAAAGAGTGAACTGCATCCCTTGGTGGTGGCGCTGCAGGTGATAAGGGCACTGCTTGGTTTAGCGAGTGGTAATGGTATCTCTGTGGGATGTGTGGTGTTGCCAACCATAAAGCTGCGCATCTGCAGAAGCACCTGAACCTTGTTGTTACTTGACACATCAGTATGTGCATTGCTGTCCAACAGTTGCATGAACAGCTTGTTTTGCATGTTGCCAGGGTGCTACTGTTACAACACAGGTCCCTGAGGTGTCTTGTGCAGCACATGCTGCTGCTGGTGGTGATCACACAAGTGTTTCTGGCAGACCAGTATCCCTCTTCATCCGGCATCAAGTTCAACAGTGTAAATCGTCATCATCACCATCATTCGCAATGCTCGCAGGACGCTAATATTCTGATTGGTCGCAAGGCCCATGGGGCCCATCACAAGCCCAACTTTGAGGGCAACTACAGCATTGTCAGCGGCTGGTGGAACCCTCTCCTAGACAACAGCGGATTCTTCAGGTGGCTGGAGGAGGTGGTGCACGTCCAGACAGGTGTTGAACCACGCTGCTGGTATGCACCAGATCATGAGTGGGCAGAGCAGGTGCAGCCAGGAAGCCACTAACTTTGGTTCAGACACTGGTTTGTTGTCCAGTGACACAGTTTGTTGGATGGCAAGGTTGTCCTTTGTATAGGCCTGCTGCCTGCATGCTCGTTATGGTCTCTCGATTGGCCTGCCATGCAACAGTCTTGGTAGCAGTAAGTAAAGGGGAAGGGGATGAAGTGCAGCTGTGACAACTAGCAGCCGGTTTATTGCGTTCATTTTTCTCTGTTATTGCTGCATAGATACCAGCTGCAGGATGATCCTGCATAGCAGTTGCTATTACTGACAGAGTTGATCATTGCTGGTCTTGTTACATCTCTTAGAGAGTGTTGAGTGTGTCATGTTCATCATGCTTGTCATTTGCAGCCACACAGCTGTGGCTGATACACCAATGAAAGCCTTCAGGCAGCTTGGCCCCTTGAGCCATGGGCTGCCAACAGGTGTGGTATTCATATCCTGAATCTCAAATTTGAGAGCCATTTGGTATTTGTCAACCCTGCAGGAAGGCTGTGCAGCTAATGCTTGCTGCTTTGTGTGCATGGGCTCCTGCAGTGGGGCAAGTCACAAGATGTGGCTGCTATTGCAGATATGCTTTGGTGTGGCTTGTGCAATAATCATGCTTTGGAATCTGCGCGTAAGGTTTGTTTACATCAACCTGCACATTGTTGAAGAGTCATGAGGCATCTATGCACTGACATGAATACATCTCAGCCTCGTTGACACTGGTGGGCCAGAGTCCAAGAGGAAGTAGGTGTTGTATGTGGGCTAGCATGGCTCATCCTGCAGGCCCGGTCTGGATTAACGGTTAATTCAGATTGTAGGAACTCTTCTGGGCGGACATTTGCTAGCATATCTTCAGCGACAACAGTGATCAGTGACATGTGATAGGTGTATGGGATTGCACTGAGATTGAGTGACCATCAAGTGCAGGCCTCAGGCTATTCCTGCTTGGCTATTGGTGTGTGTTCTTTCATCTCTTTTGAGAGGTCACTGTGTTCTGATTGCTTGGACTGCTTGCACGCATTGTGCCCTGACAGCTGCTCTTGGTGGTCTCCATAAGGGAAGATATGAAGCCATTGGCAATGGTTTCCTGTCTTGACAGCAGCACTGCTTGGTTGGCATAATAATGATGGTTGAACTGGGGTCAATGACAACAGTTGTGCGCACATGCATGCATCATCAGGGTAAGTGTATACAGCCTGGAGTGTTGCACTTTCGACTGCCAGTGGTTGCACAGCATATGCAGCCTGGCAGTGGCGCAGACAATATGGTCATGTTGATGGTTGGAATATGGGGCCGATGGCAGGATTGCTATGGCTAATGGGTAACTTATATATATAATGGTTGGAATATGTGTGCTGCTGCCAATCACGCGATCATGAACGCCGATGGCTTCGGCAACACTCTGCCACATGGCCGCAAGTAAGTATGCAATCCTTACTGTCAGTGACAACAGTGCCAATTCAGCCATCATGCATGTCGTTTGCAGAAGAGCTGGCCATCCATGCTTCAGGCTGTTTCTGCATTATGTAGCAGTGTCTTCTGTGGGTAGTCTGCTACAGTGTCGTGGACATCTCGAGCTCATGGAGGGCCGTTTCCTATGCACTGTGAGTCGTTGAACCGAGGTCCAGAGCACTGCTGGCATGTTTGTTGCATAATGCTGCCCTTCAACTTGAAGTTCAACGGCGTTTCTGGGGCTCAAGTGGGAATGGGGTGGTGCATGCAACAATGCTAGCACTACATCATGATATTTATGTATCACATAGCAACGCTTCTTTGTCCCCTTTTTTACAGGTAATGATGTGACGTAGAAGGACAGCTCGGTGGACAGCCGGACAGCCGAGGCAGGGACAAGCATCACACCCGGGTGGCGCCCCCACGCATGTCAGTGCATTTGCCATTGCATCTCAACTTGTTGCATGGCTCAATTTCTTTTACATAGCAACGCTCAGCATATGTACACTGCAATCCGGTGCCTTTACAGCCACTTACATCTAGCTAACATCCTGCTCCTGTGACACTGGCAGTTCCTCAGGTCTTGGCAAGGCACACCGGTGTTGTTCAAATGAGGTCGTTGATCATACTTCTACTACTGTCTGCGAACTTGTACACGGTGTTTGAACATCCTAACACCGGTGTTGCTGGACTGCAAAACCACCACTGAGGCATACCCAGTAGGCTAACATATATACCATACCGTACCACGCCGTACCGTCACTGCCAGCACTTGCAAGCAAATTTCTTAAAAGCATGTAGCTCCGGATGGCATCCACAACTGTACTACTAGCCAAGTGTGCTGGCAAACCATGGTTTAGGTGGCCACCACACCTCCTATGGTTATTGCTGATGACGCTGCCCTGCTGCTGGACTGATCAGTCACTGATGGCATGTCTCATGAGACTGCTAGGACCGCCACTGCTGCTGCCTGCACCATTGAATGCGTCTGACGGAGGCCACAGCTGCTCACTCTGGTGCATTGGGCGTCAGGCCCCAGAGGCTCTGCTGCGCCAGCTGCAGTCCCGGCGCAGCAGCAACTTGTGCATCTCAAAATCTACAGACATCAAAGACAAGGACGCGAGTTGGTGAACTTACGAAAGAGATACGAAAGTAGAAGCGTGCCAAACCTCAGAAGCAAGAAAGCATGAAGCCTTCATTTAGTGAGATCCTGGTATCTCACATTATTGCAAGTAATGTGCCACAGCTGCCAACAGACAGTGCATGTTGCCATCCAACTTGGTGGTCTGTTGAACAGGCAGAATACAAACAAGCCTTGCCGGTGACCGGCGCAGGCTTCAAGTGTGTCACACACTTGACACAGGTGACATGCCCACATCTACCACACACAGTGGAAACAGCAACAGGTGGCCCATGGGCGTGAAGAGTTGCCTGAATCCTTGGCGCTGAACTTGCGCCAGAACAGGTCCTGGTTACATGCAGGCGACCCTGATGGCCCAGTAACAGTGTTGCCAACCACAGCAATTACTGATGTGGCACCGTATTGTGGCAGGGATGATGCAGGTCCACCAATAGGCCTGACTATGATGCTTCTAGGGTCCTGAACGTCCAAACCTTTTCAAGAGATCCCGACTCGGGATCGGAGTCCGCCGCGGACAAGGGGCCCTTGCTGTGCACCACAAGCAAGGTTTTCCAATCAACAACACCAATTTTGAATGGTTTGATGCCATTACCATGAACGTTGTTAACAAGAGCCCAGATCAGAGGACACTGCCACAAACGTCATGAGGGTTGCTGCGCTAAGCCACATCAGCAGGAGATTTACCTGAGTGTTACTTTCCTCAGCTTGAAGTCCACAGCAAGGTCCTGACACCTTGAAAGGACATCAGTCCCTAATATGTTGATGCCCTCAATATTGCGTCCTACTGCCAGCTTTGCTTCTACTCCCAAGCCATTGATGACCAGAAATGTACGCTCTGGCAATGCTTCGGTGTAACCCAACCTCTGCAACACATCCTTGTTCACGTATGTAGACGCAGCGCCAGTGTCTACTAGGAACGGCACCATGCATGCATCGCTCTCCTGGTTCTTGCTTACTGCAATGACATTGGAACGACAGAGTTGTCTATAATGCCATAGGCGAGTGTCATGGCCACACACTCCACAGTTGGGCTGTACGTACAGCAGTGTAGTATACTACAGCAAGGCTTGTACAAGTGATAAGGGAGATCGCTACTGCTGTCACCGTGGATTGAATCCAAAGCTTGAAACCTAATCTTGCCTGGGAGGCCCACAAAGTGCCGATGGAAAACACCGAGGAGCATGCCCCGCACTTCAGAAACACTCCTCTCGCTTGCATCCGACAGGTAGGTCAGTCCCAGCAGGGGCGCAACGTGGTATGCGATAACCTCAGCGTCAAGATCTGCAGGGGAAAACATAGACATTGTTTGAGGCCAAAGCAATGTGCTGGCGGGTGAAAGCACACGCAAACTACTTGGTTGGCTTTTTGATAGAATAAGAAAGAACGTTGCTGGCATGGCAAGGCACTGTGCAAGCAGCATGCAATGCCAGTTTTGGTTGGGCCACCCAGTCTGGAAGGAGTGTGATGTCACATGCAGGGTGCTCTGACAGGGCTTGATGTCAAAAGCTGCGAAGCTGCCAGTTACCAGTATTAGGCTAATACTGGGCTATGCTGTCAGGAGCGTCCTGCACTCAACCCGCCAGGACGTGAGAACACGTACTAGAGCTAGTTATGTTGACATGGTGGCCATGCTTGCTTTCAGTGAAGCATTGCGTTCACCATCGCTGCCTGCAAACTCGCTTGGCTTTTGCAATGGAATAAGATCTCGGGCTTTCTTTACAGACCCTAGTGCACTAGCACACAGCACACAGCACGTGCTGTGTGCTGCAGTCCCTACTGAAAGCTGCTGCTGAAAAGAGGGTCGACTCAAGTGCGCTTGCATAACAGCATGCTGCGCAGCTCAACAACAACTAGCGTTACGGAGCTTTGCAACAAACGAGAGGCGGCCTTGCGATGGTGCACGTGCAGGCTAAGGGAGACGACAGTGTCAAGCTGGGGCCCACGACTGACTCTAGAGTCTAGATCTGGACGCAGCTGCAGCGGAAGCGCCGTCTTACCCATAGTGAGCATATCCTCCGGGCCGGGATTAGGAGTGCCCTGCCCGCTAAGATGCGCCACGACCTTCAGCTCGTGAGCAAGCTCAGCTGCTAGCTCGCCATTGTGTGGGCCCTCCTCACCTGTGCTGCTAAAGCGCTCTAGTTTTCTAAGAACCATGGGAGAACCTAATGCATTCTCTATCTCTTCCTGTGCAAAGTGAAGCAAAGGTAGCTTTGCCTGCAGGCGAGCTGCCTTGATGGCGAGGACTGAGGGAGTGCCGCAGCCGGCAGAGGCGGCAACAAGCTCAGAGAGGGTTGACATGAACATCGAGAGAGGCATGATCGAGGCAGGAAAATCATGGGCTCGGCGCGGAGGTAAAGAACCTACACGCAATTGGACACAGGAACGTCAGGTACCTGCCCTATCTTTGATGCATAGCAGCATGCGCACAGCTAAAAGGCTCAGATTGCCGACGATGTTGGTGATTAGGTGACCTGTATGGAGAGACTGGAGCCGAAGCTCAACCGACGGCCAGCAGACCCCACTCGCCTGCCATTACTAATACTACTAAAAGGCGGGCGGATGTTGCTGTGGCATTGCCGCTGAGTTCAAAGAGCTCAACGGGTGCGCAGCGTAAGACGAACAAGATAGACATGAAGGCCGCGGTAGCACCGCTGCCAGTGGTACAAGACATCGTCATCACGTCACCTTGAGCAGCAGGTGCATCTGTTCAGCGACGAGACAAGCAAGACAGGTATTACCGCTGCCACAATTGTAAGTGTCTACAAACAATCTACAAAACGATAGTAAACAGTATGTAGAAGCTTTGTAGACGGTATGTGACATTACTGCAAGCTGTTTGTAGAACCGCTCTGCGTCTACAATATTCAAATTTGTGTATAGCAACAAGTTGTTGCTATTGGCATGATTCTTACATAACTGTAGACAGTATGTAGACATTCCAAAATATTGTGGAAGGTGAATTCTATACCAAATAGTTACATGTTTCATACATATATACATGAAAGCAGTAGAAGTGCACTTCGGAACTTACTCCTCTTAGTGTCACTGTAGACTCACGCCTTTTTTGAGTGTATATGCCACTCTGATTGCTGGTGTGTGGCAGCCGCTGCGGCAGATGTTATTTGCAGCAGCTTCGCATCAGAATCATGCCATGTGCCAGCAGTGCAATTTGGATGCAAGCAGTGAGCACTCCCTGCATCGACAACCCAACACATTGACATCCAGTGCAATGGTTGCTGCCACACAACTTTCAAGTGCAATGACAGCACCACAGTCCGAATAAGTATTCAATCAGATAGACCCAAACAACAGACACATTTGTACGCAATTTGATGGTGGAAAAAACAGCTCGCATGTATGCAGGGTCCCCTACTGTGCGATGTGCAGCTGTCACTCCTGTGATCATGCTCCTACCTTCTTCTATCATCTATCTCTTCAACAACTGCAGGTGATACTAGGTTAGTACTACCTGCAGCACAGTGAAGACCCGTTGATTGCGTCCAGTTGGCCATCCCCACATCAAACATGCAGGGGACCAGGGGCCGAAACCAGCAAGACTTGCTCCTTCCTCCTTATGGCCTCCGTGTCTCATCAACACGACTACAGCAGCAGGTGTCACAAATTAACATTTGCTGCAGTTTGGGACAGCACACCTGTTCCAGGTCTAAAGACATGTCACTGCCTGCTAAGGCACCTCATGACACCGGGAGGAAGGTGCAGCAAGGTCAGAGCCCTGGAGCGGGACGGAAGCAAAACAGTTCTTGCATGTTCCGAATACACAGACTTCCAAGTAGAGCAGTCTTAAACTGACCACTTCCACGGCACACAATCATGATCCCCGGGATTGTTGAAGAATCTGCACCGCATGCAACTTGGTTGAGCCACACCCTCAATGAAGCACAAAAGCTACCCGGTAGTGGCACTGCCAGCAACAGTGCCGTCATATGGGTGCGGGCAATTTTCATCACAAATCAGGTTTGAACCTGATTATTGAACAACAAATCCAACAAATCATCCTGGTAGGTCTTGGGGCCTTGAAGGTTGCTCATCGTGAGTGTTGCACAGAGCAGCTGCAGCTGCTCCAGGCGGGCATGGTCCAAAGGGGCTGTTGTGAGGGAGGCGTAGCACTGCCTGCCAGGCACCAGCAAGGCTGCCAGCTTGTCCTTCAGTTGGTGGAGAGCTGGACATCGGCACTGTACAACATGTTTGTCGCGGACACTACGTGGTGTTAGGACGGTCTGAAATTTTAAAGGAAGGGCAGGCGAAGTTGGGATGTACTTGTATGAAGTACAAGCCAGTGAAACTTATGCAATGTAACATCAGAGGTCAGATATAAGCGCAATTGTAGCTAGATCTCTGCCAATGGCATGCGGGTTACCACGCACCGGTGCGAATGGACTTCCTCCAGCGTTGTATTGAATTCTGTGCGAAAGGCTGTACATGAATTAGCAACAGACTGCTATTGAAGACTTACCGAGTGCTTCTAGTGAGCCTCGGTTACCAGCGCTGGCAGTGGCATACTGTATATAGCAACCACAGCAAACACGTTACACGTTGAACCCTAGTGTTGGCCATGCCACCCCCCTGCACACACTTGCAAATCATGATCATGAGCAGACAACCCGGATCTACACTACAAACTCCAGACTGCCCACTTTCACTTCATGCTCAGACACGGTGTATATTGCATATGCCAGTACCAAGCTCTGTGTGACACGAAACAGCAGCATTGGGAGCACGCCAGTATTGTGCACTAGTGTACACTCGCCAGCAAGCTGAGAAACCGCTTGCTTGAGTTCGGGTGCCAACCAACTTGCACAAGCCATCAATGCCAGTGCAGCAGACACTGCTTTGCCCGTGACAACATACTCAGTACTTGCAAGCATGCTGCATAGCATCATGGAACCTCAATTTGTTGCATGATCCATACTGATGGATGTTGGAACCATTCTATATGGGACCATCAGTCACACATCCACCTTGCATATTCAGTCATCCATCACCTGCCCACCATTGTGTTTTGTGAAGCAACTTGTCAGCATGTTTCAGGATGATCACTTGTGACAACAGTATCAAACAATAAAACAGGCTCAGCATGTCAGCGACAACACAGCTTCAACAATAATATTGACAAGTAATCGGCAATCTTGGCAACCTCCTTCACATGCAGCTCAGCACAACAGATGCCAAGGTGGTCTCAGCAGCAGCGCCGATCGCAGCAGCAGCCCGGCGTTTCTAAATCAACCATCACCAAAACTTGCCAACAAATACCTGGTAGCTCGAGAAACAGACCTTGACCACACAAGCAGCATGAATTCATCAACCTATTCACGCTTGTCATTGCAACATCAAGAGCATCCCTGATTGTGCAGTGGCATCCCCGGCAGTCCATTGTCAGACACGTTCACAACTTAATCGAAACTGCAGACCCCGACACTGCTGGGGTGCCACCTCTGGAATTGCCACAATCAGTCACTGCTACTGCACCAAGAGGGCTGTGTGCTTCTAAGGTGCTGCTCTCTCTGCTGCTGCCGCTGCTGTCTGTTGTCAGCATGTCTCCATATCCCAACCATCACTGCGCCACCAGCAATTCTAGAATATCATCCCAGCAATGCCTCACTCACTTCTGCTGCTTCTGCCACTGCTGCTACTTCTGCCGTTGCTTCTGTACACCATGATGACACAACAGCTACAATGCTGCTAAGGCCTCCACTGTGTCCTCCAGCAGGCTGTCCCAGATTGCTGCTGATACCTCCAGCCCAATCTGAGCAATCTCAGCCTGCCTGGTTGACCAAGACTTCTCATCATCCTGATGCAGCAGCAACAGCAGTAGCAGCAGCAGCAGCAAACTAGTAAGTCAGTAGCAGCTTTGCACTGTATTAGCTGCTTTTCCTGAAGCTCTCACATCCTCTTGTCTAGTAAACACCGGCAAATTTCAAAACAAAAATAATCGCCTGCAACCTTTTTATTGCCATCAGCATTTCAAAACCTACGTATATAATCCTGTATAACGCTCATTTGTTTCTCTATGACGATAAAATTGAAGCTGAGAAGAACGCCGTCGTCTGTGCGCACCTGTGCATCAGCTGCCAGCAATCTATCCAGTCCTGCCTCATCCCTGGCTCGCTGCTTGGCCCAGCCAGCCACCCGGCCAGCCACTGCTGCTGCCAGCTGCTGCTCACTGCCCAGGGGCTTCAAGAACCTCCTGGGGCCAACAGCCTCACAGGCGGGGTGCAGCTGCAGGCAGTCAAAGGCAGTACATGTACATACATTTGTGAGTGACATCAAGGGGCACATCAGGATCAAGACAGTCTCAATGCACATGAGTCTTGAACTCAGAAAATCTTTTGAAATCAAACAAGAAACAGAGTCATACCCATCCCCCAAGCACCCCCCACCCCGCAACACACAGACACCTGTATTCTGTTGGCGTCCCTGTAGGCCAGCCTTATTGCCTCACTGGTTGCGTCATACAGTGCCTTGTGGAAGATGTGGCGCTCATCTGAATCAGATCCATCAGCAAGGCGGGACCACTCGGGATGACCATCCTTCTCTAGCCACAAGTACCTGCAGCATGCATGAATGACTCATACATACTATATATGTACACTTCTTGTGTGACTACGCTTATTTCTCCTATTTATTTACCACTATTCTCAACATTATCTCTCTTGATTTATTTCAAAATAATCCCATCTATTTTCCGATTGGACTTTAAAACTTCCTCTCTTTGCATGTATGCAGATCAAACCTCCAACTGCAGCTTTGGAGGTGAGCTGGACCTGTCAGCACAGACTGCAGGAAAAATGATCAATAAAGTTATGATGACCGATCACATTCTATCCATTTACTTCTGCAGATGACAGATGTATGTATGGCGCAAAATGCGTACCCTTCCAAATGCAGTGGTTCATCTCCTGCTGTCAGCTCGTCAGGAAGTCCACCAGTCAGCCCTGGCAGTGTCATAACAGCCTGGCAGTATTCCGCCACATGTGCAGCTGAATCATCAACCAGTGGGGGAGGAGGGGAGGGCGTGCGACGACGAGGAAGCCCAAAAGCAGGGCTGTCACAAGCCTGTAGTGACAACAGCAGCAGCAGCAGGATGAGCAGCCGCAGCAGGATGAGGACGTATTCTGTTCTCCAACACCAATGTAAGATCTTCCCCTGGGTGCATGGATGATTATACTATAAGCTTGATGGCGTATTGAGCAACTGCAACAGCAGACATCGGCACAACTGCTTTGTGCTTTGTGTATTGTGTGACCATTGCTTGTCAGCGACATGTGCAGTACAAGGTTCTTGTTTACCTGATGTTCGTCACCAGGCGCGGCAGCATCAGCATCCGCATCAACAGTCTCAGGCCAGTCAAATTCATCATCAGTGCCAGCAGGACCACCCCTGACGGATGCCGACAGTGGAGCAGCAGCAGCAGTGGCAGCAGCATCAGGTGGATAACCGCCAGCTGGCCCCTCGTCTTCCCCCATACCACCACCTGCTGCCAACACTGAGTCATCGGCAGCAGCAGCAGCAGTAACAGCAGCAGCTTCTTCTGCTGCTGGCGACCTGCTGCTGCTACTGCCGCTGCTGCTAACGTGCTGCTGTTGCTGCAGCTCCTCGTTTGTCGCTGAAATGCTGGTGGCAGCTGTGGCAGCAGCTGCTGCTGGTCCTACCCCATACAGTACCAGATCTTCAGTGAGCGAGTTTTCTTCACCCAGCACACTCAAGCTCAGGCAGGTGTCAACATCAGCAGCAGCACTGCCATCCTCAGCGGCTGAGGCACAAACCCCTGCTGCTGAAACTACCTCAGCGGAACTGCTGCTGCTGCCAGTGCAAGCCGCCCGACAGCCCTTACACTCTTCATGCTTGTCTGCTGCTGCTGCTGTTTCTGCTGCTGCATCACAGTGCATGCTCTCCCCAGCAGCGTCTGCCAGCAGCGCATCAAGCTGCAGCACAGCACTGCTCAGCTGCTGCTCTCCATCTACACTGCACTGCTCACCACTTTCATCATCAGCAACAAAATCAGCAGCAGCAGCAGCAGCAATCCTAGATCCAGTCCTGGGCTGTGCAGATGCTGCTCCTCCTGCTGCTGCATGACTCACAGACCAGGGTGTGACAGAAGCACTCTCTGATAGAGGTGTCCAGTCAGTTGGAGGATGACTGACCAGGCCAGCAGCAGCAGCAGCAGTACACACTGCTGATCCCAAAGGACTTGGATATGGTGATGCTGAACCGGGTGATGATTGCCAATCTGGCTGGATGCTTCTGCTGCCACTGCTTCTGCTGTCAGCTGAATCAGCAGTATCAGTGGATTCACCACCACTGCTGGCCTTGCTGACAGACTCCAGGGGTTGCAGCTGCTGCTGCCTGCTGGGACTGCATAATGCAGCTGCTTCCTGAAGGACCTCTGTCAACACCTCATTGAATGTTGATGTAGAGATGAGCTCCACTAAGCTGCTGGCACCTTCAAGGCCAGCTGCTGCTGCTGCTGCTGTTGGCACTTCAGCAGCAGCAGCTGATGCATACTCATCTGCAACCTCCCCTTCCTCTTTCTCCTTCTGCTGCTGCTGTTCTACAACATTCATCCCTAATTCTGCCATCAAAGCCTCAGAACCGCTGCTTCTGCTGCTGTTAAGTGGCAACATGTTGTCAGCAGCTGCTGTTGTCTCTGCCAGTGCGGAGGCAGCCGCAAGGTTTCTTTCAATAGGAGCCTGTTGGTCCTTAGTCCCTGTTGTTAGTTGTTGGTGGCTATTTGCTGCAGAGACACTGCTCAGTACAGAAGCTTCTGACAGCTCAGGTAGTTTCATGGACATGCTGTTGAAGTCCATGGAGTAGGAGAAGCCATCATCATCAGACTCATGGCCTTCTGCTGCTGCTGCTGCTGCTATTGAAGTTTGCCGCACTGCTCGCTCCTCCTCCTCCTCATCATCCTGTTCTTGCTGCTGCTGCTGCTGCTGCTGAGCCTCGTCAAGCACTAACTCTGCAGGCTCTGCTTCTGAGTGATGACTTGTTGCTGTCTGCAGCTCATCTAAAAGCAGGTGGTCCAATTCTTCATGCTGTACCTGGTCCAGGTCTTCTGCCTCAAGCTCAGTGCTGGCCGCCGCAGTGATCCCACCATCAGCCAGTCCTTCTACTGCCACCGCTGCTGCTGCTGCTGTTGGAGATGCCAGGTCAGAACTCTGGACATCGTCCGCTGCTGCTGCTGCAGCTTCAGTCACTTCAACAGCTGCTGCTGCTGCTGCTGCTGCTGGAGTTGCTTCCATCAGTGTGATTCCATCATAGCTGATTATGTCTGAGAGATGCTGCTGCCCGATGTCCCAATCAGAGTACTCAAAGTCAGCACTCTCAACTGCACCAGAACAACACAGAGGAAAGACAGGGCACAGAAAATCAGCCCAGGGTGTCTACCTATCCTGATAATGCTGCTGGTGCTGCTGCTGCTGGTACCTATCCGCCTGCACCAATGTGAGGAGCCTATATGCTCAACAAGTCGAAGGACGACTTGAATTGGCGTAGGATGGAAGGGCAATGAGCGTGGTCTGATCAGAACTGCTACAGCAGCCGCACTTGCTGCTGTTGACATTGAAGCTACTCTTGATCAGCAAGCAGCTGCTGATATTATGCGTCTCTTTCACCTCCAGCACTACTGCCACCAACACTATCGCCACCATCATCAGCCACCACCACCATCACACAAATAAAACCAAACCCTAAACCCTGGAAACCTACTCCCAAACCGTTTAAACCCTAAGAATGCTGCAGTGATGCCAAGCTTGTGTGACTCACCTGTCAGCCTGCTGCTGCTCTCTTCTCCCACCACAGCAGCAGCAGCAGCAGCAGCCTCATCACCCAGTGAGCTTCTCCTCCTGCTCTTGCTGGCCAGCACCGACAGCCCTGCACCAGCCAACACACTCAAAGGGCCCCGGCTACTGCCTGCAGCAGCACCAGCCGCTGCTACAGCTGCATTAGGACCTGAACTACCTTTGTTATTGCAGTCATCTTCAACTGCTGCTGTTGTTGCTGGTTCAGGTGCTTGAAGTGCAGGAACCGGTTCTTGCTGTTGTACTGTCACTACTGACTGCTGATGTTCTGTGGCCTGGTGGTATTGCTCTGCCAAGTAACCCTGCTCTCTCTCCTGCTGCTGCTGCTGCTGCTGCTTCTCCTCCTGCTGCTGCCATTGCTGCTGTGGAATCAGCTGCTGACAGCTTCCCAGCATGCCAGCATCAAGACACTCAAAGGCTTGCAAGTACACATCTTCCAACCCACAACCACCATCACCGTCAGCATCACTATCATCAACTGCTATCAATTCTTCAATCACTGAACCAGCTTGAGATACAGCGCTTGGCACTCCTGCAGTCACAGCTGCTTCATCTGCTGCTGCTGCTGCTGCTGGAGGTGCCGCAGAGCTGCTGCTCCCCTCACTCACCAGGCCACTAGACTTGACACCACAAGATAATGTGTCATCAACAACAGCAACGGTGGCTTCAGCATCTCCTAGCTGGCTGAAGCCAGCTGGTTTTGCACACGGGGCTGCTTCAAAGGGCTCCCGCATTGCATATGCATCATACTGCCCTGTTTCTGCTGCTGCTGCTGGCACTTCTGCGATTCCAGCAAATCTGGCTTCTAGATGCACCTGCTGATACACGGCAGCATTAGCAGCAGCAGCAGCAGCAGCTGCCGCAACAGAACCGCTGCTGCCATGTGTGGTGCCTGCCTGGTCGATCTCAGCCAAGCTGCTGAAGTCCATTGTGTACTGCTCCTGCTCTTCCTCAGTGGCAGCTGCTACTGCTGCCGTCGCTGCTGCTGCTGCTGTAGTGCCCACAGGTGAGCAGTCAGCTTGGGACACATCTTCCATCACTGCAGCAGCAGTAGAAGCCACTGCCACCTCCACCTCTTGCTGCTGCTGATCCTGTTCATGCTGCTGCTCTGGTGCCTCCTGGCTTGCAGGTGATAGTGCTGCCAGTGCTGCTGCAGCATATTCATCCCCTGCTGCTGCTGCTGCCAGCAATGGTAGGTCGCTGCTTTCAACATCAAACACCTGGTGGACGTCCTCATCAGCCAACTGCTCACTGCTCACCTCTGATGCAGCAGAAAGCTCATCAGCTTCTAGAATGAGCCCTGATGCTGCTGGCATGCCCTGTCCTTCTGCTTCTTTTACTTTTTCTTCTGCTGTAGAATGGACTAGAGAAGCAGCATGCTCAGCAGGTGCAGGTGCTGCTGCAGCAGATAGGTCACTGTAAAAGCCGCTCTCTGTGTAGCCCTGCATCGACTCAGTGACACAACCTGCTGCTGCTGCTGCTGCCGTGGGCTGTTGAGCTGCCATGGCTGGCTCAGTGACATGAATTCGCAATTCTGAGGCCAAACTCAGGAAGCCAGTTGTATCACAATGCATGGATTCAGCTGGTATACCACCATCACTTCCTGCTGCTACTGCTGCTGCTGCTGGGGCTTCCTCAGCGCCAAGCACTATATCAATGTCGCCCGAGTCGATGAGTTGCTGCTGTGACAATTCAGATATCGACAAGGCAGCAGAAAGATGATGTGTCTCATCTACAATGCTGGTAGCCTCACTCACATCATCACCATCATCATCTGATGCTGCTGCTGCTGCAGTGGCCAGCCGCCCCAAGCTGTCCAATGAGCTATCCACCTGGAGCAGCAGGCCGTTGTGCTGCTGCTGCTGCTGCTCCTGCAGCTGGTACTCCTGACTTGCTACTGCATTCAGCTCCTGCTCTTGTATCACAGCAGAAGAGATAAAGTCGTCAGAGTACACTGCACTGTCCTCATCTTCAGCCGTCATTGCTGGCGCTGCAAGCTGCTGTTGTTGCTGCAGCACTGGCACAACAAAGCAGCCCTGGCCTTCTGTTGCAGCAGCAGCAGCAGAGGGAGCTTCCACAGCCCCTGCTCGCAGCTGTTGCAACAGCTGCTGCAGTTCCTGCTGCTGATGATCCAACAGCTGTTTCTGGTGCTCCCGCACAACCAACTGCTGCAGCACTGCAACTTGCTGCTGCTTTTCCTGCAGACTGTCCACACTGCACCCTGCTGTGTCTTCTTCTTCTGCTGCTGCTGCTTGCTTATTCCCCATAGCTGCTGCACACGATCCTGATGCTGCAGCAGCAGCAACAGCAACAGTAGCTGCAGGAGCGGCAAGGGTGTTGCTGGTCGTCAAGGCAACACTGCTGCGTCTACTGGCTGCTGCCTGGATGTCCGCTGAGTACTCTACCTCCTCCAATATTGTGCTGTCAGCCGCAGCAGCTGCAGCGTCATACGTAGCAGCACTTGTGACTGCAGCCTCCTCCTGTATAATTGATGCTGCATGTGATCTGCTGTCACTGTGCTGCGACAACATCTCCAGCAAGGCACTAATACTACCAGCATTAGCATGCAGGGCTCCTGAGCACTCAGGAACACCAGCAGCAGCAATCAGTACATCCTCTTCCTCTGTCATGGAGTAATTTTCTTGCTCTGCATACACTACTTCTGTTGCTGGTGCCAGAACAAAGCCTGGCTTCTTGTACCCTTGCTGCTGAGCGACTCCAGCTGCAGGAGCAACACCCTCACCATTCATAGCAGTGAGTGCATCTGCTGGCTCTGCTGCTGGTTCTGCTGCTGAGTCCATCCTCCTCAGGCTGGAACTGACACCGAGCTGCTGCTGCAGGCTGTAGATCCTGTTCAGCAGCTTTCTCTTCTCAACAGCTCCCTGCGATAATAAATATAAAACACCAATACAATGAAGAGAAGTTTCAGATGATATTCAGCCCTTGAAGCATTCCAA
Source organism: Coelastrella sp. MACC-549 (assembly GCA_018290735.1). Lineage (NCBI taxonomy): Eukaryota > Viridiplantae > Chlorophyta > Chlorophyceae > Sphaeropleales > Scenedesmaceae > Coelastrella > Coelastrella sp. MACC-549. Next base: position 28,453 of record JABEVS010000242.1, on the reverse strand, counting down.
TACTGCTTGCCAGCATTGAATGAGATATCCCCAAAGCCTGCTGCTGAAGCCCATGACCGCTTTCAGGCAGGATATAGGTAGGACACTACAGTGTTAGCTGTTAGTGTTAGTGTAAGTTGTAAGTTAGTGCAACCATTCAGTGTTGATGCAATTGTGGTGCACACAAGCCCTCACCTGCTGCTGCTCCTTGAGCGCCTGCTGGTGTATTGCTGCCTGCTTTGCCTTGTCCCTGGCTGCCTGTATTGCCTGTACTGCATAACCCACCGTGATGGCATCAATGTGCAAGGACAGTGCTGACAACTCTCGCTGAGCAGCAACCAACTGCATTGGAAATGCAATACACAGGATACAACCAGGAACAGCAGCTGGACTCAGCAGGAACACTTCATTGGCGATGTGTGTGCACGTTCTGTGTGTGTCACGTCAGTATGATGTTGGTTTGTGGTGGACGTGCAGTTGTGGTGTATTTGCTCTGTCAGCATGTCCCCCCATTTCACACAATGCATTTGCTGGATAGTTCCAGATGAGAGGTGGAGACCTTGAGATGGCTGTCTGGTTGGGCCAGGGATCCCACAAGCAATCAGCTCAGGCCACACAATCCAATGGCCAACAGCTTTCACTGAAAACAAAGGGCTACTGCAGCACAGCACACCATCACAAATGACGCTCAAGCTTGCACCACCAGGTCAACTTCTCACCTGTTCCTCCAACAGCTGCTGGTGCTGCTTGGCCTCCAGCTTGATGCTGCTGTCATGGAGCACATAACTCTCAAAGCTGTTGCTGTCATAATGCTGACTGACGCTGGAAGAAGAACTCATGTAAGCCTCCGAGACTGCATCCAAGGATGCTGCTACTGCTACTGCTGCTGCAGCTGGAGAATGATGCTGATTCATAGGCACCTCATGAGCAGCAGCTGCAGCTGGTGCAGGCGTGGCTGCTCCAGCAGCAGCAGGTTCTTCCAGAATACTGCTGCTGCATTCGCTGGCTGCTTCAGCAGCAGCAGCAGCGACAAGCTCAAGTTCCTCCACTTCACCAGCTGCACCACCACTGTGTGAAAGCACACTGCTACCTACAGCAGCAATAGGCTGCTGCTCAGGGATAAGCTCAACTTCAACTTCCTCATCGTGCATTGCTGCTGCTGCTGCCGCTTGCTGGGATTTCAGCAGGGCCTGGAAATGCAGTGCTGGATGCAGCTGATCTGCTGGCAGGACTAGTGACCAGTTGCCAGCGCCTGCTGCTGCTGCTTGTACTGCTGCTGCTTCTGCTTCAGCCTTCCTCAGGTGATCTACATCCACGCCTTCAAAGCCATCCTGACTGTAAACACCATCTGCCTCCTCCTCCTCCTGCTGCTGCTGCAGCTGATCTAGCTGACCCCTTGCAGCACTGCAAGCCCCAGCCCTCACAACCACTGGCTGTCGATTGCCTGCTGCTGCTGCTGCTGCTGCTGCTGCTGACGGATCACCAGCTTTTTGTTCTTCTTCTGCTGCTACTGCTGTTGTGCCATCAGGTGTGTCAGGCTGGCTGGCCTGTACCCCAAAGCTGCGCCTGCTGCTGTCTTTCATGTGAGCTGCGAACATGGCAGACACCTCCTTCAGCTGACCAAAGGTGTCATCCAGCAGGCCCTTTGTCACCCGCTGAAACAGCCCAGCACTCTGTTCAACCTGCAAACAGCAGAATGAGATCAGTGCCATCAGCACCAGCAGAATCTAAACACCCATTTATTATGACCAACACAAGCAACAGCTGGAGGGATACCTCAGTCCGGAGGCATCATGTGCAGTGAATCATGCGTGTGACACCTGCCATGCAACATTTGCAGTATGTGCTGTTGTTCTCAATTTTGTTCCATCTGAGTTTTGCTTCATTATGCTGACACTGAAGGGATGCCTGAGAACAACACAAGCACAGCAGGACCCAAGCCATGCAGCAGCAATGTATAAGACGCACTTATTCACAAAGAGACCTTGGCTAAGCCGAGCAATAGCCATCTAACATGCAAACAGAACTGCTCTCACCTGCTCCTGTGCTGCCGCCTGCTGCTGCTGCTGCAGCAGTGACATGAGCTGCTGCTGGTCCAGGTCCCGGGCCACTCTTGCCGCCTCCTGCTGCAGCACAACCCGCTCATGAGCCTGCTGCAGCACCAGCAGATCAACCTCGGCCTCCTGAGCGGTCTCAAGCCTGCAGCAGCAGCAGCACACGGCTTACACGGCTCACAAGTTAGCGAGCTTGACAACATGGTTTGGTTGCTGCTCCCATCAGCACAAGCAGCTGGACTGGACCAGCTGTCTGTCAGTCATTGGCACTCGGTGTAGCACACACTGTTGAATGGCTACTGGTTGCCCAAGCAGTGTCAGCAAGGTAGGTACATACCACCTTCAAAGGCTTTTGCTGACAGTAGTACCACTGCACTTCCCAGTGAAAGTGCCTTCCCTGGAGACCCTTTCACTGGAAACTAGCTCCGCTTGTCTTTCTTGCCGTCAGTGAAAGTTGAAATGTGGCATCACACAAAGAAGCAAGTCCACAGCTAGAACAGTCAGTGCTTCATGCCACTCACCGCGCCAGGTTCTCTTCATGCATGTGCTGCAAAGTATCTGGTGACAGCAACCTGCGGCGCCGCTGCTGCTGCTGATCATCAGCTGCAGCAAACCTCCCATCATGCTGCTGCTGCTGCTGCTGCTGTAGTTCTCTCCTGTGCATGAACTGCTCCAACCAGTCTTCACCAGCTGTATCTGACTGTGCCTGCTCATCTCTGCCTGCCAGCAAGGTTTGCTGCTGCTGCTGCTGGAAATGCCAGCTATTATACACCTCTGAAGGCCCAGCAGCACCTTCAGCAAGCAGCTGTGATGGTGAAGCAGCAGATTGCAGCAGCTCCCGCTGCCGCTGGAGGAGCTTCTCAACACGAACCAGCCTCTGCTCCAAGTGACAGCTGTGCCCTTGCTGCTGTTGTCCCTCCTGCTGCTGTTGCCCTTCCTGCTGCTGCTCCTGTATCTGATCTTGCTGTGGTTTGCTCTGGTTCTTTTGATTCTGTTCCCTCTCAACAAGCATCAGCTCTGCTGCAAGGTGCACTGACTCTTCAGGACTCACATTCTGTCCCAGCAAAGGCAGCTGCTGATCAGCAGCAACCACCTGATGTTCTGTCTGCTGCTGTTCCTCTCCTTGCCTGTCACCCTGCTGCTGCTGCTGCTGCTGCTGCTGTTTGATACGCTGCATTCTCTGGGTGTGCATGCGCAAGAATGTGTTGATGATGCTGTTAGGGTCACCTGCAGCACACGGCCAAGCAGCTGTAACCTCAGGTGGCTTTTTTATGACAATGAACAACTGTCAAAGAGTTGTCACCCTGGGCAACCTTACCAGACGCAGTGCCAAATATCTCTGTCAACAGCCGGTGATGCATGTTGATGCCCACTAGCACAAGTGCTGCACCTACCAATACCAGTAGACAGTCATCAAGTCAAGTGCAAAGCCCATCAATGCTGATGCTGATAGCTACTGTAGGACAAGATAGCATGCATGACATGGCATCTCTCAACCTTGATATTAACACAAAGAGTGACAAAGGCAGAGTGGCAGAGGGAGAGAGAGAGAGAGGAAGACAAAGCCCACCTTTCACAGGCTTTGTAATAGGCTGCTGCCAACCACCTAACCGCTCACGGCCCACATACTGCTGCTGCTGCTGCAGGTCATCATCACCATCATCCTGCTCTGCAAGCCACTTCTGCATGTCCTCCCTGGCCAGCTCAGCCTGGCACTTGGGATCCAGGGCCAGCATCAGGTCCTGCCTGGGCACACAAGCCAGCAGCTGCTGCTGCTGCTGCAGAGCTTCATGCTGCTTGATGATCTGCTCGCAGGGCACTGCTGGTGAGTCTGAGCCATGATCAGATGAGATGCTGGGTGCTGAGGAAACATCATCCCACCTGCTGCAGACAACATGCAAACATTGCAGCAGACAACACACCAGTAGATGTATATACCTTTGTCATCCTACGTCTGACATCATCAATCAGCAAGTTGTCAGTGCAGCAAGCTTGTGCATGGGGTTGTGTGTGATGATCAGGATAAGCTGTGGGATGCATCTGTCCAATCTTAGTAGTGCATACCACTGAAAGGACTCCACGAGCCCAGTGTACCTGTAACCAGTGAGTCCAGCAGCAGCCCAAGATGGTCGTGCAAGCCACTCAGGTAGCTCGTCTGCCGTCCTCTGCTCATTGCCATGGACTGCTGCCAGCTCCTGCTCCTGCTGCTGTTTGCGTGGGCTGCGCCCCCACTTGCGTCGGTGCTGCTGCCCTGCTATGCTGCTCCTGCTGCTGCTGCTGCTGGCTATGCTGCTATCAGTGCCAGGAGACATGGCATCAACTTGATCACTGCCATCTAGGCTCTCACTGCTGTGCCGCTGCTGCTGCTGCTGCTGCGGCCAACCAGCAGCAGCAACCGCTGGAACTGGCAAGGCCAGGCCCACTAGACCCTCTTCTCCAGGGCTGGTTGGCTCAGGGCTGTTGCCATTAAGATCTTCCAGGCCTGCAAACCCACCCATAGCACTGTACCATGTCACCACATGTGGGTCCCGGCCAGCCTTGGCATCACCAGAGGTCCCAGGAACACCTTCTGAGACCTGCCGGGGCTGACTCAGGGACTCCCGTAGCCTGGCTGTCAGGTCACCGCGTGTGCCAGAATGATCAGAAGCATTGGCAGTGTTGTCAATCTTGGCTGCAGCTGCCAGTGCATTGCTGATAAAGTGCTCGTGGTCATAAAGACCTGGGCTCTGGCCACGCTGCTGCGGCTGAGCCAGTGTAAGACCTTCCAAGTTGCTGCTGTTTGCGTTGCGTGCACCAAGGCTGCTGTCCTCTATCATACCAGCAGGTTCCCCAGCTACTGCTGCTGCTGCTGAAGCTCCTACAGGGCTTTCATCAAGCTGGGTGTGGCCCCAAAACTGCCTCCTGTACAAGCCAGAGTTGTCAAAGGTCAGGTGCTGCTGCTGCTGCTGGCCACCATGCTGCTGCTGTACCTGCTGCAGAACCTCCTCTTCAACAGCAGTATCTGCCTCAAATTCTTGCAAACCCCTCAACAGCCCACCAAGTCGCCCAGCAGCAATATCAGCATCAGCACTGCCAGCAGGACCGAGAAGAACCCTGTTGTAGCCTGTGCTGCTGCTGCCAAAGCCTATGCTGGTGTCAACACCTGGCCGGTTTTCAACTTCAAGTGGCTGAGCATGCTCTGCTGCGCTGGTATGCGTGCCACTGAAGCCATCAACATTGCCTGGTGCAGTGCTGATGCTCACGCTGGGGCTGCTGCTGGTGTTGCGCTGTGAGTGGGGTGGTACAGGGTCCGACAATGCTGCAAGTGGGACCATTTGCTGCTGCTGCTGCTGCTGCTGCTGCTGCGGCTTGACGAGTGTGGAGTGTGATTGAGCTGCCTGCATGGAGGCAGAGGCAGCAGAAAAGCAGAACTTCTCCAGCTGTGGTATTCTCACAACAGCACTACAAGCAGCCTTCCACAAGCAAAATAGTCTTACAGCATCTGACATTGCAGCTTTCACAAGCTGCACAGTCAATTTCCCCTTTGAACTGCTGTACAGGAGTGGCTGTTGCCGTCTGGCCAGTGTGGGAGAAACTGGAACACTGTCACTTACCTCATATTCCCCTGTCATCAACTCATGCTGTAACCTCTGGTGCCACTTTTGCTTCTGCAGCTGACTGACCTCTTTGACTGGCGTCGTTTCATCCCCAGCATCAGCAGCATCAGCAGCGGCTGCATGTAATCGTGCTAGCAGCTGCTGCTGCTGGTTGGCAGCTTTTGAGACAGCCTGTTGCTCCTGTTCTAGCAGAGATAGCAGCTTATCTGCCATGTGGTGCGGTGCCAAGCGACTCTGCTGAGCCTGCTGCTGCTGCTGTTGCTGCTGCTGCAGCTGTTGTTGCTGCTGCTGGTGTCGTTGCTGCTGCTGCAGTGCCTTGCTGCAGATCTGCTCAATGCGGCTTTTGAGCATGTTGCTTTTCTGAACCAGCTCCTGAATGAGCGCGTTGTTGCTGGCATGTCTCCAGTCAGCTGCATGCTGTTGAGACTGCAAGACACCATGCAGTGAATCATACGAGGACTTCTCGGCCGAAAGTAGTCAACAACACAGTGCCCACACCATTGGGCAGATGGAAAGACAGTTGAAGGGCACACATGCACTACAGGAGAAAGTACACACACCTAGCAACAAGGCACGAGATGTTCTGCACCACAGGCCAAGGTGTCAGGCCACATATCGGCACACGCAGCCAGTAACTCACCCAAAACTGTGCCAAAGCAGAGTGTGGTACAGCAGCAGCCCCATCAGCAGCAGCAGCCCCACCAGCACAAGCTGCCCCTTGAGCTGCCTGTTGGTCCCTCTCAGGTGTCACCAGGCTATCACTTTCATCAAACTCAGATCCCGCATCATCCCCCTCACTCTCACAACCCCCAGCACTCAGCTGCTGCTGTTGGCTGCTGGAGTGGTGTACATGCCGCTCTGCCGCCGGTGCTGCTGCTGCTGCCTCTGCCTTCCTCTGAGCGTGTCTGGCCTTGACAGCAGAAGCTGGAGATCCCTTCCTTGCAGTCTTCCTGCTGGAAGAGCCAGAAGGCTTGGGACTCTTCCCTGCTGCTGCTGCTGCTGCTGCTGCTTTTGCAGCTTTACTGGGACTCCTGCTCCTGCTGCGGGCTCTGCCCAGCCTCCCAGCTGCAGCAGGACCAGCTGCTACAACATAGCCAGCTGAGTATGCAGCAGGTGATGCCCCAGCAGCCGCCGTTGCTGCCTTGCTGATCACTGATGCTCGTGCTCTGCGTCGCTCATCATACTCCCGCTTGGCCATCATGTTAGCAGCAGTCAGGGCCTGCCTATCCTGAAGGTACACCTTGCCAGGAGAAACATCCTGTCACAGATACAGCAGTGAATTCTTAATAGAGGACACAGCAGCTACCTTGGTAACAAACAAAACTGTTGAGCATGCAGCAAAACTACATGGCGGTGCTGGAGGCCAACAGGAAGAGCTGGAGGCCTGTACTGGAGTGTCGTTGAGACAGCAGATTGATGACAACTTTCCAGCACAGTATCGGAGTTGAAAAAATGCAATCAGTCAGCAGCCGCTTATCCTGGAAGACAGCTGGCAGGCGTGCAGCACTTGTGCGCGGTTGAGAAGGCGATGGTCCACTATCCGCTCTCACCCTGTATCTTTTGCTGCCACCGAGGCTGGCATGCAGGGGGGAACTTCCCTGCTGTCTGCTGCCTCCTCCTGTGTCACGCATGCCACCGCCTGAACTGACATGATACTTCCTGGGATCATCAGCAGTCAAGCTGTGTAACTGCTGCTGCTGCTGTATATGTACATGCTGCTGCCATGCAGGTGAAGCGTTGGCGTGTTGCTGATAAATTCGTGCCTGCTGCTGCTGCTGCAGCTGTTGATGTTCAAGCTGTGCAGCCAACTCCTGAGCGTGCTGTGCGGGTATGTACTGCTGGCCAGAAGGCTCCCGCTGCTGCTGTGGCAGTTGCTGCTTGGTGAGCATCATTGGCTGCGGCGCTTGATGCTGATGTTGCTGCTCTGGCTGCTGGTGCGCAAAGCCTGCAAATTCCTCATCCAGTGATGCTTTAGACGCCTGTGTTGAAGGTGTCAACACACCCTTCCAGGACTTCTCAGGCTGCCAAGCTGCTGCACCACCTGAGCTGAGTTGCTGCTGATGCTTCCTGGCAGCCTGCAGCAGCACAGCACCAGACATGTGGTACATGAGCCGCAGCTCACTTGGTAACACAACACTGAGTGCTTTGTTCACAGTACCACATGCTATCTACTGAGTGGTTTTGATGACCAGTATGATGCTAAGTGCTTTGTTAACAGTGCTAGCAAAGCCGCGCAACAGCATATTACTGAAGCACTTGGTAGCTCACGCTGGATACAAGAGCCTCCTACAGGAAGTCACATTTTGTTGCTTGAATCACAGATGTACAACACGCAGTTACTCTGACATTTGCGCACCTCACGTTGCTGTGCCGCAATCTCCCTCAGCACGTTTTGGCGCCTTGTTGCTGCTTCAGCTTGCTGCTGGCGTTGCTCTTTCAGCACCTGCAGCTGCTGCTGCTGCTGTCGCTTCATGTAGTCCTGCATGTCACAGCAACAGCAGGCAGATTCATTCTCAAAGCATCCAAAACAGCTTCTGGTTGACACAGTGCGGGTCCAACGCCAGCACAAGCAACCTTGGCCTGAAGCCAGTACAGGTCTGCACAGCTGACAAAGGGGTGAGACAGAAACAATGCGGCAACCAACCTTCAGCTGTGCTTGCTCTTCAGCAGAGCGCTTCTTGCTCTTAAGTGCTACTGGCCTAGCAGCATCTGCAGCTGCAGCAAGCAGCTGAAGAGCAGCCCGTTCTGCACCAGTGCCACTTGAACCAGCTGCTGCTGGTACTCCAGGCAATTTAGGAACTACCGGCGCTTTCATGTTGGCTCGCCAGGGCTTGTCATAGGCACTCTTGTCATGTCCGCTATCCTTTGTGTCATCAACGGCAGTACCTGAACTGACACCAGGGCTAATGCTCGCTTTTGCAGCAGGGCTCTTGCTGGGCCTGCGTGATTCTGTGGCACTGGTGCTGTTCATTTCTGCCAGCATGTGGCCTGCTGCTGGTGCCGTCATGCATTCAGCAGCTTCAACTGAAGCTGTTGCTGCTGTTCCATTGGGGCCTGCTTTGCTTGTAGCATCTGGTTCATCCAGCTTAGCAGCTGGGCCTCTGCTAGGTGCTGCTGCAGCCGCTGCTGTACTACTCCTGCAGACTGAGCTGAAAGATGGTAGCTTTGCTACAGGGTTTAGAAGGTTATGCAGCTGCGCCCCTTGCTTCAAAAGAGGCTGGTGTGGTTCTGGCTGTTTTGCTGCTGAAGCAACTGCTACATTTGTTTGGCTTGGCTGCTGCTTGCTGCCTGTCACCTGGCAGCCGATGATTGTGCCATTGATTAATTGCTCATATATTGCAGCAGACGCATCAGGTGCAGTCCCTTCCCTGCGGTAGAGCTCCTCCACCTGCTGTGTCTCTGCTGCTAGTTGCTGGCTGCGTCTGCGCTGCTTCAGCTGGCGTAGTTTTTCCAGCTGTGCACGCTCGTGTGATCTCAACTGCTGCAAGGCTGCTGTACGGTCCTGCTTGTGCTGCTTGACGGTCTTGAACGCAACAGCATCAGTAGCAACGTTAGCCTGTGTCGCAAAGCATGAGAGCGACAGTCAACACATTGCAGCATTGCCTGGCACATTGATGCGTTGCGAGTGCTGAGCAGCTGTGCAGCAATTCTACCATTGACAGGAGGGTTGCCTTACTTTTGTTATCTGAGGGGTAGACGAGTGAGTACAGCTGCTGCTGTTCTTGTCTTGCACTGCTTGCTTGACCCCTTTGCCAGTTGCAGAACTGAAGGCTGTCTTGTGGGCCTTGGACCTTCCTGATGATGCCAGCAGCCCTGTTGGAGCTTCCAATGGGCATATGCTGCTGATAAGCTCCATGAGCTCTGGGCTAACATCGTCCTGTGGCATCGGCATCACAACTGTCTGCCAAACCAGGGACCTACAGCAGTAGGCTAGGGCCGGCTAGGGTCTGCACTGCGATCTGTTCTAGATACCGAGGTTATAATGCATACATCTCAAGAACGCTTCGCGGCAGCAAACGGCATAATGTTGTGCTGACCCCGCTGGCCTACCATGCCCCATCAGCTAGCGACATGATATTATAATTACCCGTATGCTCATGATCTCACGGCGCACAGCATCAGAAACAAGGCCTTCTCGCATAGCGGAAGTTCAAACTATGCCAGTGTTTGTGTCTTTTCGCCGTCCGATGCTTGCACAAACAGGAATGAATTATGCTTCGGCTAACATCATGTGGTTCTGACTTACAACTGGTGGCATGAACACGTTGATGGCCGTGCACGAGTCAAAGTGGTAGCAAAGTTAGCCGTTTCGCCCAGTATTTGAACAATATATCTTATACCTTCAAAGCAATAATCATTAACTGGTATTATGCACATCATCGTCTGCTGCAAGGTCGTGTGATGGCCACAACTGGTCGCACTACTGGTCCCTTCCAAAGCCCAGATAATTTTGCGCCGTGACATGCTGTTTTTACATACAGCCTCGAGACAGAGGTATTGTATGAGTATCTTCTCGGGGTTGGGGAGTGCTGCTGGTTGTCAGTTAAGAACAGTAGGTCTGGTTGAGGCCAAACAGCGACTGGCTGTATAGCATACTATGGACTCTTGTCAAACGGGCTGGCCATGCATCCCATGCAGTGACAGGGCCTATAAAAGTGTACTTGACCGCGACTCCGCTCACATATCTTCTTGTAGTCCTCAAATGACTCGATCACCATAGTGGCTGCTACAGGGCCTGCAGTGCAGCGGCTGTGACATTACTACACCTGAGGTGCTGTCACAGTTTTGGTCTGTCACTAAACATCTTGTCTAATGATGACCTAGCAGTGATCGTCACAGGGCACAACCGCTGGGCTCAATGTCCTGATTGCAGCAGAACGTGACACCTTCTGACCGCCCAGTTGTACCATTGACTCCTGCATTCCAGTCCTTCTTCAGCACACACCTGTGCAAAGACACGGTTGACACTGTCTGAATTGAGCTCATTAAGTATGACAATGCAGCTGAATCAATCAGCAGAAATAAAAGGGTAAGAAAGAGATGCACACTAAGCGGCCTGGACATAGGCGTTACTTAAATTTACTTCAAAAGTTGCCTGCAACAACTTGTTCTGATAACTTTATTATGTGGCTGACACCCATAACTTGTGCCATGAGTTATGCCTAGTTGGCAGTTAGGAGAAACTGATGGTGATCAAGCAGCCACTGGTTACTGTTCTGCAGCAGGTTGCTGCAAGGTGCAACTGCCACAGCTTCGGTCATGACATATGTATTTGATTATGACTGCATGGTTATAGCGACCCAACGAGATAATACCCTGCCGTGCCTTCCAAAGGTGGCCGTTGTTATTGTTGTACATACCTCAGCTTCTGGGGGGCTTTGTAACTGTAGGTGATGAAAGTACAGTCAGCATCTGCATCACACTTCCTCCGGCAGTCTGCTTTTATGACTCCATCGCTTGATGATATCACGGCGCCTTTCACATCTTGATCCAGTGGTCCACACAGCCATCCACCACCCTGAACACAGCCGACAACTTGTGGTGGAGTTCACCACAGGTGGTGTCTCAGTCAGCATATGACAAGCAGACAGACATCAACATCGTGTGCTTGATTGGAGCCAGTTGCTCAGTACTTGGCAACGCCCTGCCAACACAGCCGCAGCCTGACCGTCACACACGTGATGGTCACACAGTGTGACTGCGGCCTGGGCCAGGGGCATGGCATTTACAACTCTTCAGACACACGAGTGTTCAATCCTGCCGGAGTCCCAACGAGATTGAACCAGAATAATTTTACTGCCGTTTTAGCACCATAGATTTAGTGGGCATATGATATATCAAAGCAATACTTGCTGCTTGCACAAGGTGATGATGTGCAGTGTTATGGTGTATGATGCGATCAGCAGCTGCCTGCAACATGGCGTTTGGGACCTGTGCCGTTATCAGATGGTTGTGGAGGCCAGTAGAAGATGTATTGAGCCTGCATATATGTGAGTCTGTACCCTGCATGCCATGCAACTGGGTCTGCAGAAAGCGACCACAAATACTGTATGTTGGGTGCCGCAGGCTGGCTACTTAGCAGGAGTCTAGTCATAGTCTGCTTGCAAGTCAATTGATAGCTGCTCCTGACACATCCGATGTGTCAGGAGCAGCTAGATTTACTTGGGGTCCAAGTAAATCTAGAATCATATCCATGCAGCTCACGTATCCTGCAGACATTTTTGATGTTGTTGCTTGCGGAGCAGGCGCGGCAGTAAGATCCCCACTTGCTGCAGCAGTGGTGCTGTTGTCCCTGGAGACTTGGCCTTGGACGAGCGGCATAGGATGCTGGGTGCATAGACATGCGATCACCATCACGTTGACAACAGCTGTTGTCCTCGTTGACAAAAGCCTAGGCACATTGCCCACATTCATCCCAGTTCAAATTGGAATGACGCTGCTGCGAGTATACGCAAGGTCTGTAGTGGTCATACAGATGCGCATCAACTTCTGAACTAATTTACCACGCTGATAGCTGTGCCATCCGATGGATGTGACAGGAAGTCATCGTCACGGTACAAAATCCCGACATCGGGTAGTACCTCGTTGAGCTCCGTGACGTGCTCCGTTACGTAGTACGTAACGGTCACCTACGGTAGGCGTCGGCTTCTGAATGTGCTGATTGAGGTTTTTTTGGTGTTCATCTCAGTTACGGACTATGCCATTATGCATCACGGCTGCTTCACCCAGCTGGGGCTCCCTGCAGGGACGTCCCGTGTCTACACACGTACGTGCTGCGACTTGAGTAGATAGATAGTTGATAATTTTGTCCCTCCTAGTCTCCTCCCTCACTGTACCCTGCCCCATCCCGAGAATTCACAGTCAGTGATTGTTGAAGATGAAGGTTAACACACTGTGCAGGCTGCCTGACGACATCATCGGCCGAGTGATGGCCGCCGCCGCAGCCGACAACATCAGAGGGAACTTTTCCATGCCATTGATCTCCAAAAAATTCAATGTGATGTGGAAAAAGCACACCTCCTTGGAGTGGGCTCTAGCATCAGGTCACTATGCCGTTTTCAAATGGCTTTCTGACTTCAGCAACACCCAAAACCTGGCGCCATTGATCTGGACCACCACACTTTGCCTGCCGGAAGTGCAGGAGGCTTCCTTCCTGGCGTGCAGGCGCATGTGCAAACAATTCGCCAGCACCAGAGACACACGACAGATGGCCCTTGCGGTGGTTCGTGGAGATGCAGCACATCTCAAGGAGCTTGCGGCAGCAGCCCCACGGAAGTACAAGGACAACGAGCTTAGCTTGTTGTACATTGCCTTCTTGTACCATGTGGCGAACGAGCTCGAGCGCAAGCCGTGCACCAGCTTGCTTGAGGAGATCAATGGTGTACTGAAGGCCCTCATTCAGAAGGACAGTTAGAACGAATTTGGTGGTGAGATGCCATCATCCAGTCAATTATGGTGAGTTGGACAGGGCGGCAGAGCTCTCAGAGCTGCTGGAGTTTGTTGAATTATTCAATAATATAGTGATTAATGAGTCATGAGGACAGGCCTTGGTGACTTTGTACCACCGATGGAGGACATGACCTTCATGTTCACACGACACACCTCCCACCAACAGCAACAAAAGCATGCAAAGGTGGACAATGTCGACGTTGCCAAGTGACTGGATATCTGCGACATTTATTGTGGCCGCACCAAGAGAGTATACTTTGAGCTGCTAGACAAGTGCAATGACTGCGATGGCTCAGGAGGGGCAAACATATCATTTACCTATTCACTCAAGTCACAGCACACACAGCAGGCATACAGCGCCCGGTACTCAGTGCCAGGCTGCCAGGTACACCTGCCAGTGGTGGGGGGATCCTGCAGCTGCACACAGCATTCGTTGAAACTCCTTGCCAAGTGCAGTTGTCAGAGCTTATGAACCAGGCCTATCTGATGTCATAACATTGAGAATATATTCTCAACATATATAGCTATATAGGCAGTGCTGCGTAGCAGCGTGAGATGTGCCCATCAGGACAGCTGCCAGCGCAGCCAGCGCAGCCTGCGCACGGTGCGCATTGGGTGGCAGCATGATGTGTGCTCAGGTGTACACTGGCAGGGCTCATTCTTTGCTGGTCAGAAGTCACTCATGACCTGTGGTCACTCCTTAAGCAGCAGCAGCGGCATGTTCTGGCAGCTTGGGCTGTACTCAGCAGTTGCATACAGCAGTTGACTGGACTGTGGAGCTACTCATCTGCGGCATGCCGCATCAGGATCGTGCCAACTTGGTGAGGGACTGTTGCCAGGTAGTTTCGGGTTGTATTGTACCCTTGGCAGGTGTGATTGCCGCTAGCAAGTGGGTTTTTGCTGGCCGTCCCTTAGGCTTCGGCTCAGCCTCTCCTCTCCCTACGGTAACATCAATCGTCATCATCAGATGACCGTGGGGTACGATATGCGTGGACTAAACACTGTGGTCGTTTCAACACTGATTGCTGCCGATCTTGGATGGTTGAGAGATATGATATGAGGCAGTATCGCACGCGCCAATGGGCAAGCACCTCCGTATTGGCAGCAACTCCCAGTAATATATGTCTCAAAGCAATTCATCGCAGCATATGTAGTACATCAAGATGCTCAGCACATGCGGGCGACAATCAAGCAGCAGAAGAAGTCACAATCAGCAGTACTGACGAAACATCCGTCAGGAAACAAGTCCCAACAGCTGCAAAAGACGATGCAGTCAAACAGACACTTACATCAGACGCCGAAACGTTGCACATCACCCGAAACGGGACTCTTGTCGCAACAAACAGTTCATCAAGCCTTGCAGCTGGTAGAGGGAAACAGCTTCATGCTAGAAGGGGCCCCAGCTTGGCTATCTCCGTACAGCAGCTGCTGCAGTTAATTGAGCACTATCACTGGCATCCTGATGTTGAATTTGACGCAGCGAGGCGGGCCTTAGCAACGTGTCTGATTCAGCAGGCCAACGAAGATGACCTGGACGACCCTGCCAGCGGTGTAGATAGGGACTTGTCAAAGTATCGCATATCAATATCAGCAGCAGGTGTGTTCAGCTGTGATTCAGACAACATTAGGTGCAATTGACCTACCATTCAGCTCATCAAATCTATAACTAGACCAGTGTGTGACAATGAAGCACATGTGACAGTTGCAGGAGGAAACCTGTCCTTGGGAGTGCAACTGCATGCAGACACACCAACTGTCATGCAGTTGCCATGTTTCAATTTGTTAGATGATATATTCTCTGAGGTATGGTGCATTGTGATGTACCTGGTATCTGATTTGCCGCTTTCTACTTTCAGATGAGATCGTTGCAGCTGCCCTGCAACAGCAGCAGCAGCCCAAGGCATGCCGCAGCCTAACAGCCATAGAAGCAGTAGCAGATGACTCCTTCTTTGCATTGATAATGGATGATGGCAATCATGTTGTACAGCTGGAGATTGTTGCTCTGCTGCTTGCTGCTGCATTTTCCTCGCCACCTGGCAGCAGCAACAGCGGCAGCAGCAGCAGCAGCAGCAGCAGTGCAGGCACCATGGGATCACCGCTGGCAGCCGCCGCAGCAGCAGGGGCAACAGAGACAGATGTAGCAGCAGCAGCAGCAGCAGCAGCAGCAGATGGTCCCCATCAACAGCAGCAGCAGCAGCAGGTGTTTGTCAGCACACCAAACCATGCAGAAGACCTTCCAGAACAAGACATGCTACTCTCAGCAGCAGCAGCAGCAGCAGCAGAGAAGGAAGCGCCTGCTATACAATCTGAGGTTGGCATCTCTTGGAGTGTCAGTGCTGATGAGATCACAGCAGCTATCCAAGACCTGAATGCAGAAGCACTGGTGATGCAGAACAGAAGATTGGAAGGCAAACAGAACGCAGCAGGAAGAGCAGCAGCTGCAACAGTCGCCGAGGCAAATCTGGCCTGCACACTGCCTGCACAGTCAGAGGACTGTACAGCTGAAGCGATAGCAGCGGCAGCAGCAATAGTAGAGTTGACTGACACATCAGCAGTTGCGCAGGTGACTGAGTCAGCAGCAGCAGCAGCTAGCACAGCAGCACTAATAGCTAGCTCAGCACCAGTTGAAGCAGGTACTCAGCAAACACAAGCTGCCACAGCAGAAGGCCTGAGATCTCAAGAGGATTCAGCAGTTACGGCAGTGGGCTTCATAGGTGGTGAAAGTAGGCCCTACTGTGCTGCTGCTGCTGCTGCTGCTGCTGCTGCTGCTGTTGCAGCTCTTCCAGACCCTGTAGCAGCAGCAGCAGCATCATCAGCAGTGGGTATAACGCACAAGCTGAAAGCCTCACAGCAGCAGCAGCAGCGGCAAAGCAGTCAGCCAGTGTCTGTACAATGCATCACCAACAACAAAGCAGTGACTGTTCAGCAGCTGATGCAGTTTGTGACCTCAAGAACCTGGTGCAAAAGTAACGAGCAATATGACGTTGTCAGACGTGCTTTAGCAGTGGAGGTTGTGCAGAGGGCGAACAAGGGTCGTGCCAGCAATGCAGTAGTACAGCCTGATGCAGAGTCTTACTGGATCCGTGCAGCAGATGCTGGTCAGTCAGGGGTTTAAGCACTGTGTAATGTAACAACTTTTGTAACATATAAACCATGATGTAACATGTTCCCCATGATGTGTGTACTTTGAGTCCGACACAACAAGTGACTAGGCTTCAACAGAGGACAGACGGTCATACTGACATGCTAGTTGGTGTCAAGTTGCTCTGGGAACAAGATCATGAAAGCTTTGCAAACCCTGAAATGATGCTGTGTTGTTACTGCTGCTGATGCTGCTGCTACTGGTGATTGCAGGCATGGTTATGAAGACTGCCTTTATGCAACAGTTCAACACAAAACGGCCTTGGGGTAAAACAGCAGTACCTCTCAGCACAGATCCATATTTCAGATTGTTCACGAGCAAGCCTAGTGAGTTGAGTGTGGCTGTTGACATAACCAAACTACTAGCTGATATGCAGCGGCACCATGATACTGCTGCTGCTGATGCTGCTGCTGTTGACAGAGCTGTTGCAGCAGCAGGCGATAGCAGCAGCACCAGCAGCAGCAGCAGCAGCAACAGGGGCAGCAGTGACAGCAGCAGCACTAGAATGCCAGTGACAGCAACCTCACACTGGCTGACAGTGAAGCAGTTGTTGCACTACATCATCAGCAGGAGATGGCACAAGACCAGATCTGTTGTGGATAACATCAGGCGCTACACTGCTATGCGCTTGGTATTCAAGGCAAATGCAAAGCAGCCATTGGACGGACCTGTCAATATCACTGCTGCTGATTATGCCGAACAATCAACGGCCATTTGTGAGTGCTCTGATCCAATGCACAGTGTCAACTGAGATTCATTTCCATCTGGTCCTCTTCAAGTGGCCACTTGAATCTGCTTGCATACTACATGCAGTATGTGAATATAATACACAATGTGCTCATAAGGGCAGTGTGCTGATGACACAACCTAGGATAGTCCAGGGTCCAGGGCATCTGTGGTTGTACTGCCATTTGAATTGCCACAGAATCTGAAACACTACCCTGCCCTTGTCATTTGATGCAGGCTCCTCTGTTAGTGACATTGTTAGTAACAAGCCCTGGTCCCAAGGCAGTTTGCCATCTTTTGAGGAGACAATATTCTCAGACGATCCATTGTTCATCATATACTCTGAATCGGGCATCAGGCACTTGAAGCTAGATATTTCAGCCTTAGTAGCAGCAGCAGCGGAAGAAGAAGACCTCCCCCAGCAGCAGCAGCAGCAGCAGCAGCAGGGGTCAGGCAGAAGATCCTTGCCAGTGTCATATGGGCAGTTGCTACATCATGTCATTGACAGAACGTGGAGCGCAAATAACAATGCACCTGAGCATGATGCATTTCAAAAGGCTGTTAGATCTGTTATCACACATATGGTGAGCAAAGCAAGTGATGGACATGGTAATGATGGAACGGCATCATCTAAGATGGACAATTATCAGACAACAGCATCTTATGCAGGTAAGAATAAATCAAACTCGTTGCTTGTCTTTGTAATTTCACATACAATGCGTAGGCTGCATATCTGTGTGGCAGATCTGATGATGGATGACTGTTACTTGCCTTGTTTGTATCACCTACCTAAGGGCCCTAAAACCCTAGGTCGGATGTCATTTTTGCCTACAGGCCAGGCTGCAACCTTTGCAGGAGTAGGCTGCCTTAATAAACAGACAGTTGCTGAGCTGAATTGTCATATTGTATATATTCCATGCTGTTGTATACTGCTTGTGAACATGCAATGTTTGTAACGTTATTTCACATGGCGTGCTATGTCACCCTCAGGTGCCATCATGAAGTCAGCAGCTGGCGGCAGAGTCTGGAAAGCACTGAAAGACGTCATTGACAGTGAGCCATTGCTCAGTATGCCGACAGCTGATTCACAAAGCATTTATTTGAAAATTAAACCCTTGCTGAGAGAAGCACAGGAAGCCTTTGGGTTGATGCGGCCGCACCTGTCAGAATCACCCAACCATGCTGCTGCTGCTGCCACTGCAACTGCTGTGGCAGCAGCTGAAGATCAGGGGCAGCAGCAGCAGCAGCAGGAGTCCTCTTCAGCGGCAACAGCAGCAGCAATGCCGTTATCACCTGAGCTCCAATTGCTGAGCAAAGTAACTGCTGCTGACTGTGCTGCTGCTGAGGTGTGCATAATCACCGAGCAGCAGCAGCAGCAGCAGGATAGTTTGCTGGAAGCGCTGCTGCAGCATATACAAGCAGCAAGGCTGGTGGCAGTAGATCTAGAGTTTGGTGGCAGCAGTAGCAGCAGCAGTAGCAGTGCAATAGTTGGCAGCAGCAGCAGCAGTGTAGCAACCATGGAAGATGACTCGGACCAGGACAATCAAGAAGACAATAATCTGTTGTCTAGCAGCAGCAGCAGCATGCTAGGCAGCAGCAACAGCACGCCCAGCAGCAGCAGTAAGAAAGGTCCCTTTCGTTTTCCTCTTGAACAAAACATGCACCAGCAGAAGATTACTACTGGCGGCTGTCGGGCTGCCCTGATACAACTGTTTGTACCTGCTGCCAGCAGCAGCAGCAGCGGTGCAGAAGGTGAGCACAGCAGTGAACCTACCGGTATCCTGGTTGCTGCTGCCACAGACAGCAGCAGCAGCAGCAGCAACAGTGATCAAGGTGACAGTGAGGCCAGTGCTAATCAGTCTGAGGTGCTGACTCCACCCCACAGCAGCAGCAACAGCATAAACTCATGGAATGCAACAATTTACCTCCTGGAGGTCCCCATGGCAGCAGCAGCAGCTCAGCAGTTGATGGATCAGATCAAACCAGTGCTGGAGAGTCCAGTCATTACAAAATGTATGCATGATGCCCGGCAAGACAGCTGTGTCTTGGAACGGCAGTTTGGCATAAATCTGGGCAATGTGCTGGATCTGCAGCTGCTTGCTGGGCTGTGCAACTTTGCTACTAGCAGCAGCAGCGGCGGCGATGGCGGCAGCGGCAGCAACGGCAGCGGCGGCGGTGATGGGAGAGTACTGCAGCAGCGGCGATCATTGAGCCGGATTAGTTTGCAGGAGATGCTCAGGGTCTACGGCTACCCACAAAAGAAGACATTGCGGTCGAGCAGCAGGTAAGTAGTGGTTTATATTGGTGCTGTGTGCAGTGCCTGTGCTATGATGCCTATTCCATGCTCAGTTGGCGGCAGATGACTTTGAAGTTGATTGTTCTTGTCAGATGATATCGCAGTTAGGACAGCCGTGCACGAGTCTATCGGAGCTATCACAAGATTGGAGGCACACACTCAATCCTACTTGCATACATCATTTTATACCCACCATCGCCCTTGGTTGTCGTGTGCTTCTGCCACGCAGGATGTGGTTCAGACGGCCTCTGAACCAACTTGCCGTTAGATACGCAGCCGACGACGTCCGCTATCTGCTACCCCTCGCCCGCGATCTCCTACAGCAGATCCCGAAATCTATTATTGCTTTGTGTGATCTGCAGCTGCTGCTCGCGCAATACGGAGCAGAAGCGCTACGGCTCAAATCCGGGCTGCTGCCGGGCTATAGTTCGTTGCTGCTGCCGGAGACGGCGTTACGGGACGACAGCAGCATACGGTCCGGGAGGTATCGGCACGAGCAGATCAGCTTGCAGAATAGACTCGTTGCCGCAGGCGGGGCGGGTCTGCTGAACAATGTCTTTGAATTGCGAATACAGCGGTCGGAAGTTGCCGGTGGTTGGTACCAGGGCGAATATAGTGTGCACTTGATCGAAGAAAATTCACAAGCATCTGATGCAGCAGTGGCATCAGGGGTGGATGATGCAACAGAAAGCTTGAAGCTGCTGTTTCCTCAAAGGTGAGCCTGAGCTGCAATGCCTGCAGTGGTGCTGATAATGTGGGTGGTGTACAGCAGTAGCAACGATCAGAGTTTGCCCGTGCTGTATAGACAGTTTATCATCTGGTTTGTTCGATATTACAAGGCGGAGAGAAACCTTGACTGACAAGACTTGAAACACAGGTACATATAGGTGCATATATCAACTGGCTGGTACAGCGTACTCTGTACTTAGTTGTTCACCATGTCATGCCCTGTCAAACCTTGCAGTGTGTACCAACACCTGGCACCCTACCTTGAAAGGAGATCCCCTGGCCAGCCCTACATAACAAAGATTATGGCAGATGCTGGCAACCGTGTGCAGCTACAACTCTCAGATCAGTCACTAGTAGAGTTGCCCTGCGCTCTGGACATACCTGAGGCTTTGAACTACCTGGCAGCAGCAGCAGCAGCAGCACCAAAGCATACACAGCAGCAGCAAAAGCAGTCCAGCTTTCACGCTTCCAGCATAATACTATCACAGCTTGGCACCTTGGAGTCACAGTCAACAGCAGCAGAGGCAGAGGCAGAAGCAGCTGATGCTGCTAACCCAATCAGCAACGATGCAGGACAGGTCAACAACAGCAGCAGCCTCAGCATTCAGGGCAGAGCAAGGATACCAGGAACCTTACACCAGGTTTCAGCTCTGGAAGACCTCAATGGCTCGATCTTTGCCCTAACATACTTCATAGGGCGGCATATACCCGCCTCTGCATTGCTGCTCGCTGATATTCTCAGCAGTATGAAAGCAGCAGTAAGATCATGTGCATCAGGGTTCATCAGTACTGCTGCTGCTGCTGCTGCTGCCGGGAGGGGTTTACAGGGAGGTAAACCCCAAAGTATGTTGGTGATGGGTGGTTCAGGGTCTGGTAAGACAACTCTGCTGAGAGATATAGCAAGATTGATGAGCACTCCTGCTGCAGCTGGAGGTTTAGGGATGACTGTGGTGTGTGTTGACTCCAAGAATGAATTTGCAGGTGAGCGGCTGATCACAAAACTTGTTCCTGATCAAACCCGGCTCTATTTCTTGCTGATGGGATCATCGGGGTCGAAAGCGTCAAGTAGTTACACTAGCATATGCAGCTGGCAAATGACTCAACACATGCTGCATTGTCAGCGTAGGCCGCTTGGCTTGTTCTCTGTTGTCTCGACACTGTGCTGACAGTCGCAATGTCAAGCTGACAAGCAAAATTTTCAAATAGTTTTTTTGTTAACATATCCAAAAATGAAAACTTCTCATGAACTGTCATGGCACTGGTACCAACCTGTCCTCTGCAGTTGGTCCTGGACGTCATCCAGGTCTAGGCTGTGCCAGGGTGGTGCCTGTGCCCCAGCCTGACTGTCAGGCCCAGCAGCAGCAGCAGCAGCAGCAGCCTGAGCATCAGGCCCAGGTGATGCTGCAGGTCCTGAGGGATCACAGGCCTGATCTGATCATCATAGATCAACTGTCAGGTGCACCAGAGGTACGTAGGCTACTGTACTACAGCAGGACCTGTTTATTGCTGCTGTCACTAGCCTCATAGAACCAGCAGGGCCTGTTGCTGCTCGATTCCCTCCAGGTGTAGCAATGATGGCACGCTTGTGCCGGATGTCACTGTGCAGCCATACTCCCAGATCTCCCGGTTGTCATTGGCAATGCAGCACTGTTTGCTGCACTGCAGGACGTTGCTGCTGCCTCAGCTGCTATCCAGCAAGGTATACTACTGATAGCTGGCATCAACAGCAGCAGTTTGCAGCACCTGCATGCAGATCCTCAGCTGAGTGCTCTGCTGGGGGTTCTAGCCGCCGCAGGACACCCTGACAAGGCAGCGTCTACTGTCATCGCTGATCTTCAATATTTTGGCAGGTGGGTTGCTGTCAGTATGCATTACTAGTAGATGATCAAGTACTTCAAGAAGCAGTGATGCTATTGTGCCTGTGTTAACACGAGCGTGGCTGTGCTTGGCTGTCGTCTGATGGGCTTATCCGGGAAACTCATGCCGAGTATGCTGCATTCAGCAGTTGGAAGTGGCTGCATCATCTTGTCCCTGTATGTCCGCCGTAACATGCAGACTGAGGTTGCACTTAGACGCCCAAGCTGACTTGGAAACCCTCAGCAACGCGTACGGCAGCAGCAGCGGCAGCGGCAGCAGCAGCTTCAGGATGGGTCAAGCAACCCTCGACACTCAGCTGCGCTTGCTGGATCCAGGTTCAGGCAGAATCTTAGTGCGATTTTACACACCGGAAGCGGCACAGCAAGCTCTAGATGCTGCAGCCGCAGCAGATGCGGCAGCAATGTTGTCTAGCAGTCCTGTTGGGGCCTTCAGCAGCAGCAGCAGCAGCAGCAGCGGTGGTGGGGATGGTGTGAGTGCTGTTCATCAGCAAAGATACAGGACAGCATTTGCTGGTGGTTGGTTGGTGGACTTGCTGCATGCTGCTGTTTACAAGTCCATCGAAGCAGCTGCTGCATGGTAGTAACCTCCATGACGTGTCACACGTCATTATTTTTCTTGAAACGTGTAATGGTCACTTACGGTAGGCGTCAGACCAGCGAGAGGCTACTGACCGTTCTGCAGATTCCGGCCCCGGGACTCCCCAGGCTCGACTCGCTCGGCAAGTGCCCGTGGAACGGGCAGTGTGTAAAAGTGGACCGCACCCTATGAGTCATCCGCTGGCTCGCTGGCTTGTGCTGGGATTTCAGGGGGTTCATCCCACCGACTTTAAGTGTGTACCTTTTAGATGGGACAAGGGTGCTGGTTGAGGTGCCTTGCTGCAATATAAGTGCCTTTCAGTGTTTTGAAGTTCATCTCAGTCACAGGCTGTATCAATATATATGCATCACGGCTGCTTCAGCCAGGGACAAACGGGAGGTATACAGTGCCCAGTACTTAGTGCCAGGCTGGTACACCTCAGGTGGTACGGTAGGTGGATCAGGTGCGCAGCTGCATGCAGGATCCAGCTCAACTGACCAGAAGTAAGGAGGGAAGTTATCCTTTCCGGCCGCAAGGCCCTTGGGATAATGTACCTGGTGGCTTAGCCACACTGGCACACCAAGATTAGACCACCCTCAGGGGAGAAACTGCCTTCAAGGCACACAAATCCACTCAGTGGGGGTGCTCAAGTGACTCAAACACAAGACAACTGACCAGATTCTATAAGCAGTGCTACTGGTAGCACATGCGTGCGCACATAATCGCCTGGTAATTTAGCATGCTAGTGGACAACAGACCATGTCATAGATGGAACGGGCTTCAGCTTAGGCTAAGAATGTGACCAATAGCAAAGACTGCTAATCAATTCCATAATGTTCTGGAGGTCAACTTATCAAGTCACAACTTGCAGCTGTCAGCAACAACTCTCAAGTTTGTCATTGCCACAACAGCAGCATGTGCTGGCGTCCAGGTCAAATCAAGGCAGCTGCAATCCAAGCAGTTGCCTTTCATGGCACTGGGCCAGTGCTGCTGAAGATCGGGGCAATGAGTGCCAAAATAAATCATAGTGGATTCGAGTGAACCAACAGGCAATTGTGGCAGCATGCAGTCATGTCGGGCTGGATTGTCTGTGTTGAACACAATCAACCCCGCCCAACATGACTGCATACGTATGCAGTACACTGCACTGGACCCCCATGCACAACCCATCATGGGTCAAACCTTGGTTATGCAGCATTGGTAATGCTTGTCATCCAACGTTTCAATACCTCCTGAAGAAGTACCAGTGCTGGCCACTTTGTCAGTGACTTGGCAATGCAATGCTGCTTGTATGGCTCATCACAGTTAGCAGTGGTGATTGGTGCTTGCTGCAGCTGCCTTGTCAACTTGGTAGCTGATGAGCTGTTAAGAAACTTCTGCCACTGGTCCTAAGCAAAAGGCCTCATGTGATGCACCTGTGAGAAACAACAGCTGCTGCGGCAGCGCAAGCAGTAAACTATTCTATAACTTATTGTGCAGGTAAAACACTGTCAATAATGCCCGTCATGCAAACCAGTTCCTGCTGCAGCTGAGGAGATACTCACTGGCAGCGGCAACGTTGCTGTGAACAGCGCCAGCACTTGCTCTTCACAATGCGAATGTGATTAAGTAATCGATCAATCAATGTTGTCGTCCTTATGGGTCTCATCCTGGAAATGAAATACCATTCCCGGTTTATTTCCTCTCCCAGGAAGCAGGGTTATCCCTCAACATGGAGACCTGCCTACTTCTGCCGCTTCTGCTGCTGTTTGTGCTGGCTGATGTCATCAATTGAATCCAGCCAGTCCCGACCAGCAAGTGATGCCCGCTCTGCCAGCTCCCGCTCATAACGCTCCCAGGCGGGGAAGACGTAGGCTTGCTCAGCCCACACAGCATCCTGTAACAAAATAACACGTTATAACTCGTTGTCCTGTTCACAGATTTCAGGAAAATCGGAACTTTGGAAGCAAAAAGATGAAATTAGGAAGCTAAAGTGGCACTCACATCTGCGTGCAGGTGTCTGCCGCTGAAGACAATCTTGTCGTTGTAGACGAGCCACACATCTTCATCCACGACATCATCAAAGTGCGCCAGGCTCAGCCGGGTCTCATTGATGAAGAAGCGGGCAGTCTGGATTGAAAATCAATTGAAACAACAACGGCAGCAGCAGCGGCAGCAGGGGCAGCAGCAGCAGCACCAGCAGCAAGGGCACCAGTCGCAGGGTGAAAGTTGATAGTGCATTGTTATGGGTGCCACCATGATCGATTGCTGGCCACAACAACGTCAAGCTCCTGAAGTCAGCTTGTAGCTTGTGATCTGGCCAGCAAATTGCAGGCTGCCCTGTTTCAAATAAGTTGCTGATTCCGACGCAGCTGTCAAGCACACAGGCAGCAGTTGGACAACAACCAGCAGTAACACAGCCACAGCCGACCACACGTATTGCCGATGGCTGTTACAAAGCCGTTGCCACTGCAGCAGCAGCAGCAGCAGCAGCAGCAGTGACGCTGACCTGATGTGTTACTTCTGACTCCCAGTATCCGTGTGGGATATGTTTGTGCTTGGTCCACTCAAACACATTCTTCTCTGGATGCCACTGCAGGCCCAAGATGGGATACTGCTTCGCCTCCACAGTACTGATGTACACCTGGCGAAACCAGCATGAACATGTTGAATAGTTTATATGTATGAGCAGTTTTCATGTAAAAACTGGCAAGTACATTCAAGCTAGGTGTGTGAATGACTACGAAATTAAACTTGAAAATAATGATTATCACAGCAGTCATGTGCAGTCTCAGAGAAGTAAAAATGATGAACAGTTTCCTTGAAGACAATTCACAGGGGATGAAAATAGATATATAGTAAAAGAATATGAAACAGATATGCACACACTATACATACTTTTCCTTCTTTGTCCAGGCTGAGTGTGAGCGGGTTCAAAAAGTTGCTCAGCTTGTCACTCTTGTAGAAGTCGGTGAGGCTCACACCGCTGCTGTGGGACTCACGGGTCAGGGGAGTCTGCAGCAGCAGCAGCAGCAGCAGCAGCGGCAGCAGCGGCAGCAGCGGCAGCGGCAGCAGCAGAAGCAGCAGCGGCAGCAGAAGCAGCAGCGGCGGCAGCAGCAGCAGTGGTGGCAGCAGCAGTGTTGGAGATTATGAATTATGACAGCATATTCTGCAGTCCCACATTGCATGTCTTGCTGGCCCTGTCACACACACACAACAGCAGCCTGATGAACATGCATGCTAGTAACGGCAGGACATGTCATCACTCGTGTGCCTGAACAATCAATGGATCTATCATACTTTGCTACAAAGCAAATGTATCTGGAAACATGGGGAACAATATAATATATAAACACCTCACATGACGACGCAGATGAAACCAATATAGATAATTTGGGCGGGGACTGAGAGTGCTGCAATAATGCGATAAAAGTATCCCATACCCAACTGCTCATTCCTTTCCTTCCCTGCCCTGGTTTCCTGATCTATTCCATTCACGCTATCACATCCAATATGACGTATCACTGCCGTTGTGGTTCAACATCTATAACAACAATGGGCGTTTTTAACGCACCTGTAACACATCAAAGACGAGGTCCAGGTCCCAGGACTGGAAGAACCTGCTGTCCGGGGCATCAGCAGTGAAGAACAGCTGAGCAGCCATGCCATCACTGTCATAGGGACGCAAGATGTCATGAGACCCTGAAACACACCAGCAGCAGCGGCAGCAGCAGCAGCAGCAGCAGCAGCAGCAGCAGCGGCAGCAGCAGATAGGAGGTTGTGACATGAAGATCAACTTCAGCCTCAGCTGTTATGCTGCTGGTACTGTCTCTGCCAAGAAGAGTGAGTACTTGATCTAAACTTTGCTGCACAAGCGGCCAACATTTTCACTTGTCAACACCAGACACGGTGAAGTAGTGGTGTTCAGAAACAGGATGCAGACATGGGGTGTTCAATGGTCGCTGTAGAAGGCACTTGACATTGCAGTTTGCCGTGACTACTGTGGCAACAGCTTGTTTCATGACCTCCTGCTGCTGTGTGATTGTACTTGATGTTTACTCAGTCATCCTGAAGAGACCAGACTGAGCTACTCCTGTCTAGATTGTGTCGGACTGCAGTTGCTATGATTACTGCTGCTAACACTGTTGCTGCTGCTGCTGGTGGCCATGGTGGTGGTGGTGGTGGTGGTGGTGGTGCTCCTACTGCTGTTAGTGCTGCTGCTGCTGCTGCTGCCGGTGCTGCTGCTGCTGCTGCTGCTGCTGCTGTAGGTGCTGCTGCTGCTGCTGCTGTCAGTGCTGCTGCTGCTGCTGCTGCTGCCAGTGCTGCTGCTGCTGCTGACTGACCTGCAGTGAGGATCATGAGTGTCTCAAAGCCCAAGCAGATGCCCAGCACAGGGAAGTACCGACCAGCATCATTGGACCTGAAAGGTTGGCGGCAGCAGCAGCAGCAGCAGCAGCAGTGGTGGTGGTGGTGGTGGTGGTGGTGAACAACAAGAGTAAAGTGGTGCAAGGGGTTCAGCCTTGCTGCAGAAGAACCTGCCATCTGTCTATGGTTGTTGAGAGTTATAAACACTCACAGGTTGCTAGCAGCTTTGTTGCTGCTGCTCCAGCTGTCACCTATGCTGCCGCTGCTGGTGTGAAGGAGGCTGCTGCTGGTGTCGCTGCTGGTGCAAAGCAAGCAGGTGCTGCTGCTGCTGCTGCTGCTGCTGCTAATGCTGATGCAAAGCAGGCCTGCTGCTACTGCTTGTTTGTTGCTGCTTTTTGTACCTGATAGCAAAGTCCAAAGTTCTCTGAGCAGTGTCGTAGAAGTCGTGGCCGGGCCGAAGGTTGGCCGCACCTCCAGGAATTAGGAACCCGTTCAGCCGTGAAAGGATGCTGTCGAGCTGCAAAATCAGGAACACATAACACGATGGTTCTTGTTCAGTTACACATCACAGTTTGTTTGAACCCCTTTTTATTCATCATACAACATATGTGAGTGCAGCAGGTGTTGTTATGCAGCTGCTGAAAGTTGGCACCGGTTGGGTGCATGGATGGTAGTAGTAGTAGCAGTCGTTGTAGTAGTAGTAGTGGTGGAGTACTCGCTGTAGCTATATGGCCCTTGAGATGGATGGCAGAGCTAGTGTTGGAGTCACAGAGACTGTTAACAGGTGTGAACAATAAGAGGCTGCTGATGGTATCAGAGGGCTTGATTGCACTCCTGCTGTTGTCCATCAAGCTGCAGCAGCTTGGACTGGTTGGTGTCATCTTGCTGCTGTGAAGGGTGGGTGTCAAAAAGTACAGCAGTTGCTGGGCAGACTGGCTATTTAATCAAGGGTGAAACAATTGAGATTGAACTGAGTTGCATATTGTCTCGTATCGGGCTGTGCATCAACAGCACAACACCACACCCACCACATCTGCAGGTGTATCTGCCAGAATAGGCACAACACGAGCGCCCCCGGACTCAATGAACTTGACATACGATGCTGCAATATAAGTTCCATCCTTTGGCACGAACGTATCCTCTGGGAGGCCCGCTTGCGTCAAAATACCGACTATTGGTCGGTTGTTCAGCTCCTTCTTTTCGGCAAGTGCTGCTGTTAGCTGCTGCGGTGCCGCATGCGGCCTGATCGCACTTGCTGCATGCGCTAACAGGACAATACAGCACAGTATTCTGACTATATGCTGCGGCATGGGTTCAACAAACAGTAGTTGCCAAAAAAGGCGTGATTTTGGACCGGCAGTTGCAACGTGTGATGCTGCTGCTGAAGTGGTGCCTGCTCACCCAGCCCAACATGTGCAGATGTATACTTCTGCAGTATTGCAACGATTTGCGGGGTATGATCCGC
The DNA here is from genome assembly GCA_018290735.1 of Coelastrella sp. MACC-549. NCBI lineage: Eukaryota > Viridiplantae > Chlorophyta > Chlorophyceae > Sphaeropleales > Scenedesmaceae > Coelastrella > Coelastrella sp. MACC-549. Next base: position 219 of record JABEVS010000242.1, on the reverse strand, counting down.
AACGGAATCTTGAATAGAAGTGTGACTACAGTGAGGCATTAAACTGTTGCGGTGCCCTTGATATCAGCATCTTCGCTCATTGCAAGTGTCTACCACTAGTTGTACCCACTACCCGCGTCACGCGGGTAGCGCAGAACTGGCGATGTACAGGGTCCCTTGCGAAGTCTACCGGCTGCGTGCTGATGTCATCAATGCTGGGGCGGGACCTTGGGTGTTTGG